>VWRL01001250.1:0-50029 GCA_011833715.1 Carcinoscorpius rotundicauda
CTGTCGGGAGTCCATAATATGTACTACGTTTATCATTTGTACGTTTGTCACAACACCACCTCCTCTCCAGTATGTAAGTACTTGTTTAATACTAGTCATACCTTTAACAGAACATAATTATAACTGATAACATCCTGTACATCAGTGACATAAGTTTCATAAATTGGACCAATTAATACATAATGATCTATCATAAATACATATAACTTGCACTAAATTACCCTTAATGTTTAAAAGTATTGCATTAAAAATGAGAATTACCTTTAATATTATAAAACGTTATACTGTGTTTGTGTTTTTTTTATAGCAAAGCCACATAGGGCTATCTGCTCAGCCCACTGAGGGAAATCGAACCCCTGATTTTAGCGTTGTAAATCCAGAGACATACCGCTGTACTAGCGGAGGGCAATACGGTATATAATTTGAAGGCAGTATAGTAAATAACATAATATACTGCAAGGGTCTATTTGGTTCATAAAGGATTTTCATGCATAATCACACCTGAAAAAACCAACAGAAAATCAAATTAACCTTTATTTCTTAGGAGGTCATCTATTCTCCGTTATATATACTTCTTTGTTTCCAGTAATGCTGATAGCAACTTATTCAATAAATACCCTACTGAGAGAACATATTAGCAAGAGCGTAGCTTGTATTTAAAAAACCAAAAAAACAGAACAAAAAATTGTATCACCTTATCTTACTTTCATGAACATTCAACAAAATTTACCTCTCTTCCCTCAAGAGAAAATGAGATATCTTAATCTATTCACATATGATGAACCTCGCATAATCACTGTAGTACCTTTCAATCTCCTGACCCCTTTCCAAAAAGTCAGTATCCATATTATGCATAGTATTCCAACTGTAGCAAAAGTAGTGATAATTACCTCTTTTGACTTGTACTCAATATGATTATAAATATGCAGAAACATTTTATTATCTTTAATAATAAAAACAGAGCCTGGCATGGCTACGTGGTTAAGGCACACAACTCTTAATCTAAGGGTTGTTGATTTGAATCCCTGTCACTCTGAATATGCTCGCTCTTTCAGCCAAGAGGATGTTATAATATGACTGTCAATCCCACTATTTGTTGGTAAAAGAGTAGCCCAAGTGTTGGTGGGTGGTGGTGGGGATAAGCTGCCTTTCCCCTAGTTCTTCTTGCACTGCTAAATTAGGGATGGCTAGTGCAAATAACCCTCGTATTGCTCTACATGGAATTGAAAAAAATAAAACAAAAATGAAAACCGTGTCACTTTAATGGCTTGACTAATTTATTTATCGTTATGCTATATCATACTGTTGAGTGTGTTTCTAACTATATTATAGACTTATCCAAGTGAAGATGAAATCTTAACCTAACAACTACTGTAGTTAAAAATTAATTGCCAACTTTTGACCAACGTACCAAAAGATGCAAATCATTCTGCAGTCTCTTATCTTATTCTGTACAGCTGAAAATGATTAATAGTTTGTCATCAGCAAAATGTACTAATTATGTCCCAATTAATGTTTAATGTTTTGAAAGCCAAGTTATCCTGTAACCACTACTTGTACATGTGACATTTGTCCACTGCAGTCTGAGTAAACTTGCCTAGCAGCTAGCTCAGTGGTAAGTCTATGGATTTATTGACATTCAAATTTGGGTTTTAATACTCATTGCAGCCACAGCACAAATATCCCACTGTGAAACCTTGAGTTTAACAATAAACAAACTAATATATTAAATTATACAAGAGGAGTAGCCACATTGTAACACAGTCCTATATCACACTATATAGATAATATTGTTCATGCTGACACTAAGTAATACTGGAATTGTTTTTATGTGTTAAGTACATTGTAGCTATATACTAAAGTTGTGCTACGTTGGCCTGATCACAATGAAATAAATAAAAATATGCTATATAAGCGATGTATGTATATTGTGTATCAAACATAGTAGTTTATCTGATAATATTTCCAGAAAACCCTTTCTTTCAGTTTCAACAACATTAAAATGCATATAAAGTATATACAATGACTTCTGTAAACATGAAATTCAGTAGCAAGAAATCCAAATGAAATTTATTTGAATATTTTTTGAACTATAGCGAACCAAGAGAGGCTACTTGATAAAATAAGTTAATATGACAAAACAAATGCAACTTTTATGTTATTACTTTATGTACACTGCTACACACAGTTGTCAGAAATAATGAAAATAGGCATAACCAAATAAAAATTGAAAAGATATTTACACACAAAATGAACAAAATGTAGTATTATATGATTCTCTTTACTACAGGATAATCCTGAACCTTACAAAGTGTAAAATACAGTTTGTCTCATTAATAAATTATTATTTTTACTATGTTATTTTTGTTCATATGTTTAAACACATACATAGTTATTAATATGAGTTTCGTTTTCAAGCCATCTGTTAGATTATTTTCCTCTAAGATTGAATTTTTTTATTTTGAAATAATACAAATTTTATACAGATAAACATTTTCAATTATGAAATTAAAGTATTTTGTGTTCACAGGTAACAATAAAATATATTACATCAATAAGTGTTTTAAATTCTTTTTGATGCCTGATTTATAGAAATTGTCACTTGATGATATTTTTCATTGTTCTGAATTACTGAAGATCTAATATTAATATTGGTGGTATGTAGCATAAAAATATTTATCTTTATAGTCATGAGTAAAGATATTTGAATATCTTGAATGTTTCTTCAGTATGTATAACTTGTGTTATCATTGATTTATATCATTGTAATTTGTTTTTCTAATATTTTAAATGGTTCATAAGCATGCTTAAATCTATAGGGTATTGAAACAATTAAGAAACATTTCTGTATAATTGTTGTCTTTTATTTAATTGTACATGGATGTTAATTTTGTAGCTATTCAAGATCTGAAGGATATTTCTATATTCTGATAATTTATTCTGAAACTACAATGAGTGCCATTTTTGTAACTGTTGTGTTGCTCAGACTTGTTTTCATAAGTTTTGCTTTAACAGATATCAAAGTCATATTTGTTCAGCGATTTTTATTGTGATTCATAAATTAATGGATAAAAATCACAATGTTAGATTTTGTCAGTTTTTCTAGCTTCTACACCTGTATCTCATTTTTATTAACTTGAGCTTGGTGGGCAGAGAAAAAATAGCCCACTGTGTAACTTTGTGGTTAACCACAACCAGACTGATTTTTAAGGTACAATGAGTGTCAGTTATATTTGTAATGAAAGCAACAGTTTAATAGAGTATACAGTAGTTGTGTTGTAACATAAAACAATGCAATGTTTTACATGTACACAGGGGTTAAAGATTAGGAATCTTCCATTGGAAAATCCTTAAGGTACTAATTTTGGGTCCAAACTAACAATATGTGATCTCTTAACACAAATATGGTTTACCAAATTTATTTTATAGTTAGATAAAATTAACGATGAATTAGACAAAATAAAACAATACTTCATCAACATCAATAAGTTTCCTCCACAAACCGAAGAAAACATTGTACGCACACAGTTAGACAGAAAGCAAAATCAACCAACAAAAGTAAATATATCTCACGAATCAAAAAATCAGGAAACCATATACTGCTCTATACCATATATTCCTGACATCAGGAAACAAATAACCAATATTTGCCAAAAACTAGTTACAAAATATGACATTCTAGTTGATATTAAATTTGTTCGAAAACCAGGCAAAAAACTGAGGTCCATACTATGTAAGAACTACACTGACAAACACCACACCAACATTATTTATAAAATACAATGTGATAACTGCCACGACTTCTATTTTGGAGAAACAAGTAGAAAAATTGAAACCAGATTCAAAGAACATAAAAAGTCACCTTCACACGTTTTCGAACAGTGTAAGTCGAATAAACACAACATAACCATAGAAAATACTAAATAAAGAAACAAACATAAACAAACGCAAAATTAAAGAAGCCTCAGTTATACAACAACTTAAACCCAAAATAAACCAATATAAAGGAACGCCATTATACCTATATTAATATTATAGATAAAATTATATATTCAAACATCTAACCCCACCCTCTAAATTGCGACACTCTGTTACACAGTTCCTTCCAAACATGTAGTCAGCTCTTGGTCAGTTGCCTCTTTCTTTGTGAACCTGACGATGACCGAAGAAGGTCGAAACGTTGTTCGCTCTTCTATGTAAAATATTTTCTCAACCCAACGAGCCGTTTTTGCATATAAAATTCTCAACAAGTGGGTTTTTCGACATCACTGATATTCGTACATGCATATTGCTGTGGGCTTTTATATAAAGTTCTTATAAACAGGAAAACCTTGAGACCAGATAAAGAACAAGCTATTTCGAATTTTTAATCTTTGTATTTGAATAATACTATACGTAGGATTTACGGATAAAAATGAGGTATTTAAGCATCTTAAAATATACTTAACATTTTCAGTGTCAGGATTTGAGGTACAGGAGATTTGCTCTCATCAAGTTAGTGTTTAAAGTAGTCATTGTTACGTATAACATCTTGCAGTGGAGTTTAACGACTGACATGTCAGCGTTAGTGACATTCAAATATTAACAGAAGTAAATCGAAATGGGTAATTTTATTTTTTCTCTTTATCTTAAAGACAGTCATACACACACATCTATATATATATATGCAAATTCGTAAATTACCGATACATTTGTATTCTGCTTTTTGCATGACCACCTAGTACGGTCATGTATTTTAGCTACTCTCGTTCCTATACAGTGTATTACTGCCTGTCACTAGACACTAAAATTAAGTTGCAAGGGCGGTGCTTAATGTTGTAATTTTGTACAGTCGTGACGCTGTACAACGTGGCATGGCGTGGATCACGAGAACGATTATGCACTCTGAAGACTACAACACAGCCTGAAATATGTAATTGAAAAATAATAATTAAAAATATTTATTATTCTTAATTTAGATTTTATTTATTCTTGAAACGAAACATTTTCATGGACCCTATGGAAGTATATCTGATGTGTGTGCACATGTTTGAAAACTTTCATCTGCTCTTTTAATCGTTCGTTCTTGTTTTCAGTCAGCTAGCCTGTTGTTTTCTGGCTTAGACACTTAACATGCATTTCGTTAATTATATGTAATTTTGGAGCGGAACGCTATACTTTCTTGACTCAAGGGGAATAAGACGTTTTGAATAAAGTTGTTGTACTGTTTCTGCAATACTTATTAGAATAAGAACAGAAATATGCATTCAAGATATACATAAGTACACACAATCTAAATCAAAGTTATTTGAATAAAGCGTCCAATTTCAACTGTTTCGTTTTTTTTAATGGGCTTTATCATGCGGTTAAAAAAGAACGCCAGTTCTACGGCCTATTCATGAAGTTAATTCTCCTCTTTTATTTTTGCATACAATCTGACAGCGTTAATGTAACTTAAAACTTGTGGTGAAGTAGCAATTGCTATTTCCTAACTATCTTTTTATCTTCTGAATCTCTCACACTGTTACCATCTTGTGATTTTAAATAAATTACATCAGTTTCCATTAAAGCATTCTTGTCAACGTTCACAGAATCATCTACATTAATCTTCTCAGTAACAGTTTGGATTTCACTACAATCGTCGTGACAAACAACTTCTCCACAATCTTCGCCATTATCAAGAATAAATTCGAAGTTTCAAAAGCACTTTATTACGCATTTAATTAAATGACTTAAAAATACAATTGCATCTAATACGTCAATTTTTATGGTAATTTCAGATGTTCTCTTACAGTCGTTCATGTTTGCAATACAATGCTAAAGCATCAGTTTTTTGTATTTCAGTTTCTTGGAGGAAGAAAAACTAAACGAACACTTGAAAGCTGAACATTTCGGTGACAAGTTGCATTATCTAGGAAAAGTAGAATACTCCTATTTTCTTGTTCCATTTTTTGATTTAATACGTTCAAGAATACTTTGAATATAGCACTTGTCATCAACACTTCATTATTCGCTTTCCATTCCACAGGAAGTTGATTGTTTTTAAATTTTTGAGACAGGGCAAATTTTTATTTTTGCTTATTGCTCACGGTTTCTCTATTAGCAATGTGGCCAAAAGTACAGTGTGTCGTTCCTTCGAATAGCGACCCTCGGAATAATGACGCCAGAAAAAAGAACAGAATATAATTAACCAATACTTACTGCAACAAAATTTCGGAGAATTTATTGATATTTAAACAAATTATTAATTAGATAAGAAATTAATATTTTATGAAAAACATTTTTCCGCCCTATTCAGGTTTTAATACTATTTGTTGATAGATGAAAAATAATTTTCCGTTCGCTTCATGCTGATTCCGCCACATAGAGGGCCTTTATAGGAATTTCTGCCTTAGACAGGATTCACTGTATTATCAAATAATTTATTTAGTAATTTTTAACGTTTGTATTTTATCATTTAACTGTTTAAAGTGTTTTTCTCACCTACTTTGTTAGTCTTTCTGTTTGTCCGTCTGCTATCTTGTGTGTCTATCCTATCTTTATTACGCCCTCTTCCTCTCCATTTTTCCTAACACTATTATACTATTGATCATTGCTTTTGTTTATCGTATCTGTTTTACTGGCATAATCAATGTGTGGCTTCTGTCTCTGTAATTCATCTGGAATTATCTGTTTGGTACGTTTGACTACACATTTAATGGTACCCTGTCTTCAAAACACCCCTGAACAATTTGTTACATGTATTTGAATCACATATAAAAAAGAAACACAAATGTCTTTGTCTACATCATATCAATATTATAGTTGCTTAAAATAAAATATACAAAATGACACGTTATTGATACTTGTGCCAGAGAAGATCTGTTGTACATCTAATATTTCCTATTAATAGAAGAGCTATAATGCTTAAGATAACCTCTCGAAGATATCCAAATGTGCGTATGATAGTTTCCATTAAAAATACTGCTAAACAACCAAATTTCACCTTTAAGTAATCATACGCTCATTTGGTTATGTACGAGAATAGAGAAAACACGCGTAACACTAAGCACGACTGACATTAAATATCACGTAAAATTTCCTTAAATCTTCATATGAAGGGATTTTTTTAGTGTGCAATTGATCATAAATTGTGTACCTATAAAAACACTGCAGCAGTTAAAAATTCACCTGTATAAAGAAGTTCAATGAATAAATGAATAATGATAAATTTTATTAAGAACGTTTAAAAAAAGTTTAGATTAACTGTTTTTTTTGTTGTTGAATTTCGATTTTGTATCAAATATCACTGATCTCATAGTGTGCAGTATTGTTTGTTTATTTTTTAATTTCACACAAAGCTACTCGAGGGCTGTCTGTGCTAGCCGTCCCTAATTTAGCAGTGTAAGACTAGAGGGAAGGAGGCTAGTCATTAACACCCACCGCCAACTCTTGGGCTACTATTTTACCAACGAAAAGTGGGATTGACGGTCACAATATAACGCCCACACGGCTGGGAGGGCGAACATGTTTGTCGCGAACTCGCGACCCTTAGATTGCGAAGCGCACGCCTTAACGCGCTAGGCCATGCCGGGCCGTCATGTGTACAGTATTATACAACAAAACTTTTTGATGAATAGAATGTACTGTAATCGTTCTTTGGGGGCGACACATGAAGGCAGATAAAACACTTACTCGCTACTATTCATACAGTTTGAAATATCAACAAATAACAGTGTTAACAACCAAACGGGCTTCTTACTTTTGTAATTTAAATATTTCTGTTGGTAGTTATACTAATATGGAAACTGAGTTTTTTTAATTTAGCATAAATATGAATCTGAACTTCAATTATCATGCATACTGAAATGAAACATTTGGAATTACAACAATAATCTCTGATATGAAATTCTAAAATGAAACATTCATATCAGTGATTAAAATAGAAATAGAGAAACTAAATATGATTTATTATAAAAAATAGAAGACGAATAAAGCATTCAGTTCTTTAAAAAAATAGTCTACGAACTCTCAAAACAGACATTCTCAAAGGCTATTAATGCTGTATCTACAATGTTCAATACTTAGACTATCTTCCGGTGTTTGAAGATTTCTAATAAACATGAACAAGTCAGGTGTAGAACCACGAACAAAATCAAAACAGAATTGAAACTGTAAAACAATAATTTCTTTTTGATGAAAAAGTATTAAATATTTAATGATTAATTAAATAATTAAAGTTATTGAGTTAATATATCCAAATGTGCCATACTTTTTGACCCGTCTAAGTGCAGGATATATATATTCTATGGTTAACATTACTAACATATATCAAAATGGACAATTTCAAAATGGAACATTCTTTAATTACTCCGAGTCGTACTTAGCATAAATACAGTTTATTCCGCTTAAAATAAAATATGAGAAATTAAAATAAAACAGAGGGTTAAAACGCTGTTCCATCTACGCAAGCCTAATTTTATAAGAGACAGGAATGGCAAACAGATTTTCCAGACACTCCACTTCACAATTTTATGAATATATTTCTTATTTTCATGGATATATTCTTTGTTAGACTTAGCCTTCAAAGATTAATGGTCAGCTAAGTGCATGTCGTGCATTTAGTGTGGGAAAAAGAACTAACATGAGAGTTGGATGTTCGTGGAATGTGAAACACGTGAATCTATAACACTCACATTACTCACTTTTATTACATGATGAAAATTTCCGAGAAACATCAAAGGTTACAATAAAAGCATAAGCTGAGAGCGTATCAAAATTTAATGTTGTTAGAATTACACAAAATTAATGAAGAAGTCTAAAATGTTTAAATCGGTTTTGTGCTTTGTCAGATAAAAAGTGAAGATATTGAGGAACAGGAGTGAAATTTCACAATAAAACCGTATATAATGTATTTTTTTCACTCAATCACTATAAATTTTTAACCTACTTCAAAATTCGTAAATAAATAATGAAGCATAAGATCACATATAGTTTGATCTTCAGACGATATTAGGAATTGTAATATCTGGAACGAGGATGATCAGTAGGTGTTGTAATGCCTACACTTTGATAATAAAACGTCTATGACCTTTTTGGTCGGCCTGGCATGGCCAAGTGCGTAAGGCGCGCGCCTCGGAATCCGAGGGTTGTGCTAAACATGCTCGCTCTCCCAGCCGTGGGGGCGTTATAATGTAACGGCCAATCCCACTTTTCGTTAATAAAAGAGTAGCCCAAGAGTTGGCGGTAGTTTGGTGATGACTAGCTGCATTCCCTCTAGTCTTACACTGCTAAATTAGAGACGGCTAGCAGAGATATCACTCAAGTACCTTTGTGCGAAATTCCAAATGAAACAAACCTCTCTGGTCAATAATGGGAGCTAAAATTTCCGACACCTGTATGTCAATATCACATATAAATGTACAGGATCAGCAATATATGTTGAAACTTTTAGGACTCGGATGGTCAGTGGTAGATGTTGAAACTTTTCTGACCAGGATGATCAATCGTGTGTTGAAATGTCTAGGACCTGGATTGTGAGTAGCAGATACTGAAATGTATACGATTCAGATAATTAATGGTGTGCGTTGTAGTGTGTTCGACCTCGACTGTAAGTGGTAAGTGTTGAAATGTGAAGGATCGAAACTATTAGTGGTAGAAGTTATAGTGTATAGAAGCTGGACGATCAACGGTATGTTAAAATATCCAGGAACTGGATAGTCGGTCTTAAATGTTGTAAGGTCTTAGACATGAATGGTTAAGATTTCTAGGATCTGGTTGGTCTGTTGCGGTTTTGAAATTTTCCTAAAATCACTAAATCAATCAATCAATCAAACATTCTGCACATTATTATTCTATCATTATTTGGTGCATTATTTAATTCAATAAAAAGTATTTAGTGCATTACTACCATTTATATAAAAAAGTTAACTATCAATGATAATTAAGACCAAAAAGAAAAGACCTGAGTGAGTACTTTATTTCTTCTTTTTTGTATTTATTCTTTATTTATTATTATAAAAGTAATTATTATGCAAAAATAGGATCTTTTTAGATGGTTAAAGTTAGATTAGTTAAATAACAATATAATGAAAACATACTATTGAGACACATACATGGATAAAGTACTTTGAAAGCATTAAATGAGCTTCATATTCTTGAAATGAGTTACAGCTCACAATGACATGAATAGTAACTAAACACAGTTAAGGGAAATAAAACAATAACATTTAAGTATAAATAGATGAATACCGTTGTGAGTTTAAAGCTACTCAGGATAAATGAGAGTATTTTTTATGGTGCAGGTTGAAGTTATTCCAAAAAGAAAACAGATAATTTAGGTTTGACTTTTTATTTTGGTGGTTATGAGTTCAGTCACATTGACCATTCTTGTATAGAGTTATGGTTAAGAAAATAGCAGATAAAATATGAAGTTTGACTGAAAACATATATTTGAAACACATTTAGGAAGTATTAGTAATTACACAAATAAAATTTAGAGGTTTTTAAGATGAAGAAAAATATTTTTAATCTTCACATACATATTACTTTCCACATAGGTTAGTAAAAAAAATACTTTATGAACAATGTTTTTTTAAGTTTGTTATTAGCACTTTACTAAAAATATTCATATTTTTGTGTAATTGAACGAGCCCGTGTTGAAAGAGTTGATGAGTATTTCTTATGGCAATAACACCTCTCACGAAACAATGAAGTTCACCATTGATTACTCCCTTATCCAAGTTTACTTTCTCAATGTCACTGTCTTTTTAAATGATGAAATTTTACACATTTACTTGTATAGAAAATTTGCTAACAGACCATGATATCTGTCCTATAAAAGCTGCCACCACACACAAAACGAAGAATTACCATGTTCCTGAATTTCCCATTGACTGCATCCAAATGAGTGAAAGTCTTAAAGATATCCACGTTCACAGAAATGCATTACACCTCAGTAAAGAGTAGTTGTCATTAATGTAATAAAGCCTATTGTTTGACATACAATTCATAAAACTATTTATTTTTTTCTGATATAAATGACAAAAAACACTTGAAAATTTCTTGCACAGAACCAGTCTCTCGTGCAGAATAAAAAATGCAATAACCACTGTATAGGACAGGCGTCAGATGACTCTTGTGGAAAGTTTCCATACCCACAAATCTAATATTAACACTGAAATCAACCTTTCCATTGCCCAACACTTTAACCATTCTAGTCATTCTTTTAATGTTGTGATTCTTATTAGCAGTGAAACCAATTTCAAAATTAAAACTGTCAGAGAAATAAAAGAATCCAAGTGGATTGCCACTCTAGAAGGGATTCGTGGGAAGCAGTTGATGATTTCAGAATTTTTGTAAGGACTGGATTTACACATAACTGAAAATTGGAGATTTTTGTTACTAGATACACATATATACTTTATATTGAATAAGTGAATAACTTTGTTGAAAACTAAAAAAATTGCAGATTTTTAATTAGCTTAAGATACTGAAACTTGTTTATGTTAAACCTATTTATCATTTCATGGAAACTAATATGGCACAAGTACTGTGATAGTTTTGAATTGTTTTGTTATTATTTTGGATTATTGTAGTTTATAAACACATTTTTATTACATTGTTTTTTATTTATAGCATCAGAAACTGATCAAAAAAGTAAAAGTTAAAAATTAGATGATACTGAAAAGCAAGAAAGTGATCTAGGACAGGAAGAAGAAGTTAACATCACGCATACTGATCATGAAAAACTGATGGGGAATCAGAGAATGAAGAATCCTTGCTGGAAGAGATTTCTTCTGCTCTATCTGTGGAGATCACAGAGAAGGATGCTCGCCTGATCGGTGAGATATTTTTGTATGAAAGAAGATAAAACGGTGCGTGAAACCTTTACATGTATTATATACTCTGTTTAGCTTTCTGATTAATCAGATGTTAAGTGGATTATGTTTTGTTGAGCTATAATATCCTTTAATTCGATAAAATGTTAACTGTCAGATCTTTCAAACACAAATAACATTGTTGTAATAAAGTAAAAATAATTACTAGTTTTAGATTACAAAAACTTTTCAACTTTAAAAATAGTTTCATAAGAAGCTCATCATCTCTTTTAGGGTATTATGCATCGTATTATTTATTTTCAAAAAAATTAATTTAATAAATAAAAAAGAACCAATTCGTAGAACAAATAGTAAGGACAGCTGTGTGATAAGTATATAAATTTAGCAATATGTGTGTATATGATTAATTTAGCCCAGGCTTTGTTGAACATGTTATTTTGATATTTCTGTTTCTAGACATTCATATACATTGTGTTTTACTAATAAGTTATTTGCTACATAGAGTTTATTTTCATTACTTATTTGCCCTGCATGGACAGATGGTTGGGGCGTTTGACTCTTAATCCCTGTCACACCAAACATACACTCATTTTCATCCGTAGGAGTAATATATTGACAGTCAATCCCACTATTCGTTGGTGAAAGAGTAGCCCAAGAGATGGTGATGACTGGCTGCCTTCCTTCTAGTTTTACATTTCTAACTTAGGGGTAGCTACCACAGATAGCTCTTGTGTATCTTTGCATGAAATTCAAAAGCAAACAAATCATTACTTAACTGTCATTTTTGTTTAGCCATTGTAACCAACCTTGTATATGGTAAAATGTTATAAATAAAATGTTAATATAAAATAAAGTTGTTTTTCTTCTACCAGAAATTTGAGTATAATTAAATAAGTAAAATTGTTTTCAAACAACAAAGTTTTCTTTTTACATCAATTCATTTGGTATAGTAGACACTTAAATCAATATTGTTAAGAAAGTTATTTTATCAGGGAATAACCAATTAGAGAAGATATGATCTGACTGAATGTGATTAGATTTGTAGCTTAGATTTATTATCCTTGTAGACTGTGTTTTGATAAGTAGATATCAATAAATTGAATTGGTATTTTGCTATGTTACCATATCAACAAAGGGATGGAATGGTCATACTTTGTCTGAAAATGATTGCTGGATTTCATCTTTTTAAGAGCTTGAAAAAATTTCGTCTTTCATTTGGCAATTTATTCATGTTATAATGGTATCATCCATAGATTTGGTCAACATTATATATACATAATAAGTTTACTTTTAATTACTGCATGAATAACTGTCTCTAGTGGAGGAAGAATGAACCCCTATGGTTGGTGTTATTTTTTCAAATAAAATACAACTGTAATTTTGGTAATATTTAAGGAGGCTAAAGATGTTGTATTGGAGTTGTTGTTTGGTATAGTGAATATTGTTTGGGTCAGGAAAAACTTGTAGAGACAATTACAACACCAAAGCTGGTGGTGTGGTCAAAATCTTTAGCCATACATTTTAAGATGTTGAAAAAAATTCTTGTAAATGTAAGAACTAGTGGTTGAGTACATTGGCTTATAAGATTTTATAGATGTACAATTGTGGATATAACAAGCTTGTTGCCAAATTATGAATAACGCCTATTATGTCTCAGTTTTTAGTTTATTATTTCAGTCCTTTCTTATCAGGATCTAAATTAGTTAGTTTGATTTAACGTAGCTTTTGTGGTGACACAAAAATCATGAGCGTAAAGTCCAGTTAACACTCCTACATGAAAGGTTATTAATATTAGACTAATAATTTTGTATTTAAATGAAATTGCCATTAATTGAACCTATATCTTTATATTTCAAGGAGCAATAATATTTTGACTTTTCAGACATTTGCGAAATAATATTAAAAAAAAAAAATTTGAACATCCACTAAGGGTATTTTGGGACCTATTAGGCCCCAGATTAAAAAACATAAAAATGACTTTATTTATTTCCTGAATAATTCTAGAACAGGCCTGGGCAACCAAAAAAGCAAATTATAGTAAAAATATATTAATTTTACAACTTCTTTTCAAAAGATGGATATTTAGGATAATACCTCTACTCCAAAAATAATTTTAGATGGTCCTTATTAATGTCTAGATTGCCCACGACTGTTCTAGAACATTCTAGAAACTTTACAGAAGTATTTAGAATAATCGAGAAGAATCCACAAATCCTATATATATAGGAGCTGAAATCTTCAAACCGTGTCTAAAATGATATCTCTTGATTAAGCTGTACATTTACTGGCAAAACCATCCGACGATGAAATTGAACATGATAATGTCGAAGACTACTCTGAAAGTACTGGTAATGATCCCTCTGAAGCCGAAAATTATGAACAAATCGTGCCGTACCCTTCTGAAAGTGAAGAAAGTAATCAAGAAGATCTTACTACGATGCCAGTGAACGAACTTTTGTCCAAAGATAAGAATTTTAGTTATTCAACAACACCTTCAAGGATCAACAGGAAAGCCGCAGCTCTCAATATATTCAATGGAAACTCAGGCATTACATGGCAAGCTGCTCCAAGAGTCTCTACACCATTCGAAACATTCAAAATTTTCATTTCTGATAATATGATGGAACAGATCATTCACTCAACAAACACCGTCATGAAAGAACCAATTTTTGAAGAAGATCTCTGGAAATGGATCGCAGCTAATTTTTTCCTTGAAATAAGCAAATCCAAAAATGCATCGATAGACAAAATGTATTCAACCGAATTCGATTTGCCATTTTTGCGAAAACTGATTACACAAGACAAATTCAAAAAAATGTGCTCAAAAATCAGGTTTGACATCCACTCTCAAAGAAATAGAGAAATCAAAGATGCTGCCATCTCTGGAGTCTGGAATTTTTTCATTGAAAATTGCAAAAACAGTTACAACCCAAGCGAATTCCTGACAGTGGATGAACAACTATGTAACTTCAAAGGAGGAGTTGGCTTCAGAACATACATTCCGACAAAGCCAGGCAAATACGGAATAATGATTTGGTGTCCAACAGATGCAAAGACAAGTTACCTTCTCAACGCTCAAATTTATACTGGAAAGGTTGGAAATACGACAGAAACAAATCAAGGAGAAAGAGAACTGAGTCAGCCATTTCTTGGAAAAGGAAGGACAATAACGACAGATAATTTCTTCACAACAATGACACTTGCCAAGTACCTACGAACAAAAAGAACAAGACTTGTTGAAACCATACGGAAATCAAGAACATTCCTGCCTCCTGAAATAAATGCAAAATCTAGAGAGTTATCACCAAAGTTTTTCTACCATGACGACATCACTCTTCTCAGGCACTCAGACAAACCAGGAAAATATGTGCTACTACTGAGTACTCAGCATCAGTCTGGTAAAGTAGAAGAGAATAGAAAGCCAGAAATCGTCAATCTTTACAATGCAACAAAGGCAGGTGTCGACACTCTCGATCAACTGGTGAGATATTATACAACAAAGAGGCGATCAAAGCGCTTGTCAGTCTGCATATTTTATAACATTCTAGATCTTGCTGCGTACAATTCTTTCGTTCTATACTTGACAAAACATCAAGAATTTCTTCGTCAACATAAATCAAGAGCCAGAAGAGAATTTATACGGCAACTGGTGCTTGAAATCAAAGAAATTTACTGCAAAGATAATGACAAAGCAACTTCATGTGAACCGCCTACAAAGAGGGCAGAAAGAGGACGATGCCATTTGTGCGGCAGATCAAAAGATAGACAGTCGAAAATTGTTTGCTCAAATTGTAAAAAAAAATGTTTGTCAGAGTCATTCTGAAGTCGTTTGTAATGAATGTTGCTAAATCACTGTGTTTCTGTTTGAAAATTATATGGGGCCTGATAGGCCTTAAAATCACTTTAGTGGATGTAAATATTTTTTTCGTAGGAGTGTTAACATTGATTGTTTGAGGTCTGAAATAACCAGAAAAACATTAACCATCAATTTTCAGAATATAATGTTTAGAAAAATTATGAATTCCAGTTAAATGCTGAAATGGTCACAAAAATATGATATTTAATAGAAGAGCACACTAAATCATCTACAATTTGAGACTCTTATAAAATGACAATCTAAGCTTTTTGATTTGTTTTTAATTTCGCACAAAGCTACTCGATGGCTATCTGTGCTATCCGTCTCTAATTTAGCAGTGTAAGACTAGAGGAAAGGCAGCTAGTCATCACCACCCACCAACAACACTTGGTCCACTCTTTTACCAACAAATAGTAGGATTAACTGTCACTTATAACGCCCGCACGGCTGAAAGGACAAGCATGTTTGGTGCAACTGGGATTCAAACCCTTGTCTCTCAGATTACGAGTCGAACGCCTTAACACACTTGGCCATGCCGGGCCTGCAATATAAGGCATTAAGTGTTTTAACATTTTAGTTAGATAAATTACACAGGACTGTGATGGTTTTATAGTCTTGACTTTTATGTTTTAGAGTAATTCCTGTATGCTGAATCTAAAAATATCTGTTTCTCTTCATCACATACAGACTTCTTACAAAACATCACATGTGTTTTTACATCAATGAATAATTTTAATTGAAATCATGTTACATTATGTTATGCTTAAAAATGTTGACAAACACTGACTATACATTTCTGTAGACAACTTGCAATGTGAGAGTCTCATCAATGATTCTAGAACCCAAACATAATAATTAAAAATATTCATTGTGGTAAATGAATTAATAATTTGATTTAAGTAAGTGTTTTTATTTTTTTCCTAATTTCTAAAACAATCGTTGTGTGATAGAAAAAATGAATATTATTTTCCAAGTATGCATAGCTTAATTATAAAAGTTCCATTATTAAAACCAAAACAACTTTTGTGAATTTTACTAAATTAGCAGGACTGTGTCATTGTAGATGAGTTACTTATATTAATAAAATATGCAGTTTGAAACGTTTCAAGTGAGATATGTCTAAATAATTCAGTGAATTTGTGGTGTTTTAAGAATTTAACAGAAATATCACACTTATAGACATTCGTAAGTATAGTTAAGTTTTATTTTACTGAGTACAGTCATGTTTGCACATTTTTTTTTAAACTTTTGTTAATACAGGTGCACTATATGATCTACATTTGAGTATTATACTGATAAAAGTTCATTCCTTGAGAACTTTTTGTTGAATTTATGTTTATAGTTTGTGTATTTAAATACATTAGTATTCCATTATCCAGTTTAATTTTGTAAATGATTCTAACTTGTGTTTTGGAATGCAAGAATAGTCATGTTTAACCTTTATTTTGAATCTTAAAAAGTAAGAAATGAATTTCTAATACATCTGCCTCAAATTTTGTTGAACTTTTTTATTGATAATTATGAAATTATGTACAAAACTTCTGTTAAATTATTTATGTTGCAGAGCTTATTAGCACCTTCCTTCATGTGTATCCATTTGGAGCAAGTGCTGACTACATCTGGTCATATCTGAAACAGCTGGAGGTATTGTTCCAGCCCAGAGATGTTGAGATGCTTCTGACGAAGTTTCCTTTTGTGTTTAAGCAAGAACTTTCAGAAGTTGGAGCTAGTCTTGAAAGAAAATTGACTTTTTGTGGCTTTGAGGAGAAACAGTGATCTTTAAAGTTTTGTGTGTGTTCCACATTGTTTTCTGTGAAACAAAACAACTTAGAATTAAAATGGTGTTTAAGCTGAATAAAATAAGTTAAAATGAGATTTCATTTGAATTTTTGTTTTGTTTTGCTAAATATTTTTTTCAGTAATTTTTTGCTAAAATGTGAGCAGCTTTTTTGTAATCTAGTTTGAATGTGTTGTCTCAGATAAGGTGTTTGTAGCATTTGCAAAATACATGTCATTAACATAAGTGTATTTTTTTATGTTGTGTCTCGTGTTTATCATAATTTTGTTTCATATTTCTTTCTGTTAATGATATACAAAAAATTATGCCAATATTTTTTAAAAATAATTTACCCTCAGAATTGTTATAATCAGGGGAAATATTTTTATTGACTGCCATTTGTAATGGTACCACCGAATAAAACATATTCTGTGTAGGTTCTCATAAGTGATTGTTTTGTTTAGGTTGTATTATTATAGTTGACAAGTACAATACATTGTGAAATATAAACCATAATGTTTATGGTAAACGATGAATGATACATTATAATATCATGATTGTTTGAAAACAATAATTGTTTTTGTAATGTTTCAGAAAAGATGTCTCTGTTTATGTGTGCAAAACATGTGGTACCCAGAATGATTTATTGATAAAACATTTTAGACATAGTGACCATAATTTGATTCTAAAAGCCATGTTAATCACAATGATCGTTCTGTGTTTGTATGCCTGAAACAGCAGAAAAATAAACATTGTTTTTAATGGTGATAGTGATATTATGCTAAATTATTTGTTGCACATTATTTTCTTCCAAATTCTATTTGAAATATAATCAGTTCCAGGCATTTGCTTAATTTTTCATATTTCAATGATGACCTGTATGTTTTCGGGCAGACTAAAACATCATTTGTGAAATATTTTGTCAGTATGATGAAATTCTAATGCTTAAAAGTTACTTAAATAGCTTCACACTACAAGCTATATGGTTTGATCGTTTATTTGTAACTTGCACTTAAATATTAAGTGCTACTTATTACTTGTGACTCTGTATGAAATTATTTCTTAACTTTCATTTAAAGCACGAACATTGAAAGACTACTGTGATAGGACTTTCACAGATATCAGATATTTAGTTATGAAGCGATAAATACTATTTTCAACAATTAGAGTGCAATCTGTACTCATGTACAGAAAGGAATAAGTGAAATCAGAAATTTATATAAATTGATAAAAACTAAATTACTTACGAGGGTAAAAAGGTAGCAAAAAATTAATTTCTTTTCATGAGTATTTCTAAATTATTTTATGACAATTTGGAAAACTAAGGAAATGTCAATTTGAACATGTGGATGTGGGAATGTTTTCTTGATTGAAGTTTAAAAACGAAATGAATCAGATGTATCTCATATAGATACACACATATTAAGGGATATGAGAATGGCATTTTTGTCATCTGATAATAGATGTTAAGTCTTTTTTTGGGAGATCCATTGTTATTGGAACAGTTGGAGACGAAATAGGTGTCACGTCATTCATTTACTTCATGAAGGAGATTCAACACTGTAAAGGTGAGTAACTGGGCATGTAAACATTATTTTCAGAACATTAAAAACATTTTTGGATTCCCAATAGAAGTTAAACAGTTGTATAAATATTTGAATAACATTTATTATTTTATAAAGTTACATCTTAAAGTGTTTTTCTCAAAAGTTGACTGTACTTTTTAAACAGAATAATCACTACATTTTTAGAAGTTTTGTCTTAATTATGTTTTTATTAAGGTAACTGATAATTGTTTACTGAGTATATTATTCAAGGCAAGCATATGATTCTGATATATTTAAACCAAAATCGTTTTTTATAATGTTATGTAAATGTCGTGTAAATGTTTTGCAATTATTCATTTAGGGTAACATTTAGAATTTTCTAGAATTAAGTAGACCAATCATATGTATGTAAAAGAAATGTTGGCGGCCTCGTGTCTAGACGTTGAGTCTCGTGCAAAAACGGACATGCGTGGATTAATCTGGAGTTCTGTAGAAGTTTCGCGATGTTTCGAGAAGTCTAGGCCTACAATATATAAACAGACGAAGATGCGAGGAAGACGGAGAGAAGAGACATTAGTTTTATTCTAAAGAAGAGAGTCAGTCATTCGAGAAAGTTTAAGTGTTTGCTGTGATTTGTAAATGAAGTTAGATCTACGGAAGCTGTGATTTTACTTAGTCAATCTCTACGATTCATTCGAATTAGTGGTTATACTGAAAGTCAACACATGTGGAACTATTTACGGGAGATCGGAAAAATCGAAGGCGACAATTTTGTGACGTTCATCGGAGGCATCGTGAAAAGAACATAGAATTTATTGAACTGTTAATTGTTTCTGAACTTCTTCATTTAAACTTCGGAATTTCTTCGTGAGACCAAATTCACACCCCAGCCTGGAATTTGAGACTTTCATGTTAGATCATTATATTAGATACAAACCAGTACCATTTTGTATTGTGATTAATTTTGAGGGTTGAAACTTAATATCTGTCATTGTTATTATATAATTTATGTCATATCTGTTACATATATATATATTTAGTTTAGTGTAATAAATTATACAAACTGTTATCTGTGTTTTTCTGTTGCGTTTAGTCTACGAAAAACATAAAACATAAAAAATACGTAACATATAATTTTATAAGTTATAGGTAAAAGTTCTTCATGCAAATTCAGTTTTAATAATAATAAAAATAAATACAGAATTATTTTCCTTAACTTGTATATATATTGACGATTTAATTACCATTAGTAATCTAGTAATAAGTAATTATATTAGAAGCATTTATTCTTCAGTTCTGCCCCCCATTGGCTCAGCGGTATGTCTGCGGACTTACACGCTAAAATCCGGGTTTTGATACCCGTGGTGGGCAGAGCACAGATAGCCCATTGTGTAGCTTTGTGCTTAATTCAAAACAACAACAACCTTGAGTTCTAGAGATTGATAATTTTTCCAAATCATATATTGAAGCACACTATTAAGGTAATTAATAATTATCATAATATATATGACAGAAGAAATTATTTGAAACATATGGACTTATTTCTCCAAATAATAATGTACCAACGTATGTCGTACAGAGTATTACATACTTACAGCTTCTTAGATAGTTCGTAGTGATATACAATTTTTAATATCAAATATAAATACATTCTTTCATAAATTGATTTTTATTGGTTTGATGAAAAATCGTTAATCAAACATTTCAAATTATTTTATTATAAATATAAATGTTCTTCCTTAAATTTAGAAATAATGACACATTTATAATATACAGTTAAATAGTATCTTAAAAATATTAGAAAGGAAATAAACTTCATTATTTGGACAATTTTATTTATTATATAGGTGGACTAATGTATTTGTATCACATTCCTCAGAGAAGAGCCGTCTTTGGTTTCTTTTTTCATAACATTGAAGATCCAAGTAGTGGGACGTAGGATGGGAGCTATACTAAGAGTAAGGGTTAGGTTTAGTATAGTAGTACGTTAACATATTGATGGAGTACTAACTACAAGGATGGTTTTACTTCTTACCCCCACTCTACTTGTGAACAACCACCTTCCTACGTCTGACTGCAGACAGCGAAAGGTGACAAATATGTGGGATGTTGTTGGTTTCAGTATCCATTTCTCCTCAATTTTATCTTCTAAACATATAATACAAGTGAAATTGATGTTAAAACGGATAGACAGTGTACCTCAAAGGCAATTTAAGTCTTAATTCCTCAGGATCTCCAAAAAACAAGGCACGTTACATAATTACGTTAAAAAGTGATTTGTTTGACTAATTAACAAAAGAATATATTTGTACACGTTCCCTTGTATTTTAGTATGGTTTTATTGGCTCTTAGCTGTAAAATATACGTATTAATCAAATAATATGAGACTGGGAAGAGTAACCTAAGACGTTGTGTTGGTTTTGTTGGTGATGTACATACAAACAAACAATACGATACAAAAAAAACAGCTTGCCGGAAATGATTGTGGAATGACACATATTCTTGAAATAAGTAAAACGTTAGTTTATTCCGGGTAAACAAATAACATACGAGACAAACACAGAAAGCTATATGCTCAATATTACTACATGGTATTAATCTACTTAAAATATATTGTAAACATTCAAAAACGTGATTGATCAAACATTATTGATAAACGAGCAAATATAACTTCACCAATACGTGCCTTGTGCTATCCATCCATCTTTCAATAATAACGAATATATCTAAAATATCCAGCCTAAATTAGTTACAGGGTTTACATAAATATTATTCAAAGCAACGTTTTAAGAAAAAATAACTAGAATTGTTGTTTGCTTGCAATTAAGCATAGTGATAAACAATTGGCTATGAACGCTCTGCTCACCACAGGTGTGGAAACACGGTTTGTAGCGTTGTTAGACCACGTTGGAAAGATAGAATTACAGTGCTTACCGTTAATGAAGGAAAAATAAAATTCCAATAACAGAAGAGAATAAAACGTAATTTGGGGTATTTGATATTTCCCTGATTTGTGAAACGTCAGATTTCTTTAAACAGTTATCAGAAACATTGATAATGACAGCGACTAACTAATAGATGAATAAAACTAATTTTGTTCGTTTTGGAATGATTTTTGTTAAACGCAAAGCTACACTGCAGGCTATCTGTGCTCTATCCAATACGTTATCGAAACCGAATTTTTAGTCTTAGCCCTTAGCATTTTGAAGTGAAGACATCTTTGTGATTATAAATATTTTGGTTATGATGGTATTTACAATTAACTTTAAAAGCTATTTGGAATTATGTCTATTTTTTGTTTTTTCTTTAATGATTACCACATCACCTTCATACTTTCTGTTATGGTTTTCCATTACCTTTCTCAAAACTTCCTTTCATGTTTTTGGTCACGAAATGGTTACTTCTTTGTGCACTTTTACTAATGTAATGGTTTTCTATTTCTATAATTTAAAAATACAACACATTTTTAATATAATATCTTCACAACAAGATAATACTTTCACATCAAATATTCAGCCAATTCGTTAATCAGTTATTCTTCAATTTTCATCAAATTATTTATTATAATCAAGAGACTAAATTAACATGTTATCAGGAATATGCTCGGATATACCCTAGTTTATGAAATTTCCTTAATGTTGTGTACACCTTTTACATCTGTTTCTGCGCTGCTTCAATCGACTGAGAGAAATAACAATGACTGGTTACATCTAATTGTATTTTCTGATGTTTTACTGTAGGTTGGTGCGATTTGGTAGGTTATTTTGTTTTATTTTTGTTGTTTTTAATGAAAACTTGCACAATGAGCTGTCAGTTCTTGTCTGTCTCTGTCTAGGTTTGCAAACAATGCATCAAATATAAATAATAAATAAAGAGAATATAAAAAACCGGGGAATATATATTTATTTTAACACTCCTTCATTCATTCCTTTTAAAATAAAAGTTTGAATGCAAATGTATGAGTTTACTTATAGCAAAGCTGTTGCTCCTAAGTGAACATAACCACCGATTTTGGCATTGTACCTCCGAAGACTTACCACGTAACATTTAACATTAAAACCATTATTTAGTTTTTGTGTATTTAATATGAACCACATATTTTCTCACTTTCTTTTTCTGATATAATTATTATTTTAAAAAAGTAACACTTGTATGCTTTTGTAAAGATCAGCAAAAGAAACATCTTTTTTATAATGTATGTTATGATATAAAAGTCTTTTTAATGTAGATATTATTAACTTATTTATTTTATGATTGTATAGTTTGTTCATAACAAGACAGTTAAACGTATTTAATTTACAGAAAATGGCATGACAATTTTGTTACGTAACTCGGTAAGAGTCGCACGTTGTGGAGATTATGTTACGTCACGTGAAATTTACAGATGTCGAGAATATGACGAAAGCGGACGATTGAGTTATAAATATATAAATAATGTTAGGCGAGTAAATAGCAGACGGATAAACACAGAGAACTTGCGAAACTTCGTTTAGTTTGTATATTTCGAATTTCGCGCAAAGCTACACCAGGGCTATCTACGTTCTCCGTATTTAATTTAGATGATTAAGACTAAAAGGAAGACAGCCAGTCATCACAAATTCTTGGGCTACTATTTTACCAACGAAAAGTTACGAGGATCCAAATCCGTGACACTCGGATTACGTGTCGAGTGCCCTGGCCACCTGATCATGTCAGGCCATTAAGAAAATTAGTTTTATTCATCTATTAGTTAGTCGCTGTCATTATCAATTTATCTGATAACTGTTTAAAGAAATCTGACGTTTCACAAATCAGGGAAATATCAAATACCCCAAATTACGTTTCATTTTCTTCTGTTATTGGAATTTTATTTTTCCTTCATTAACGGTAAGCACTGTAATTCGATCTTTCCAACGTGGTCTAACAACGCTAAAAACCGTGTTGTGGAAGAAGCATTCGGACAGACAAGGCCTGACTGTTGACACATATCAGAAAAATACTAACGATGTTGAAAGAGATGAAACGAACAGGTCATTTTGCCAAAGAAATTTCTAAAGGGATTTAATCTGCCTGTGAAAAGAAATTATACAATCACTGCCATACTACCACATTACGAAAGAACGTGCAGACAGTGCAGGAAGTAAAGAATAATCGTGGTAATTCAATGAAACGTAAGTGAACTGTGCTCAGTTTGGTGATAGGAAGAGAAAAATAGGCGACTTGTGAATTGAAATTCTAAAGCAAATAAATAGGTCTAAGTGTAATTTTGAGAAGTAGAGAACTGAACAGTGTTTATGATGTGCCTCTCATCAACTATAGTGTCAAGAATTTGTTCTACACACGTTTAACTACTTCCTAATATATACACTATTTTTTAAATAAGTGAATTAAATGCTGTTTTTATTTTATCGAAATTACCGCCAAGTCAAACACGTCTACTTTAGCAAACATCCTAATATATGGCGGCCCAGGTTGGATTAGGTGTTTGTGAACGTTGATAGAACGTGAGTATGAACGACATAAGTAGTCACACAGAATTGTACAAAATAGGAGAAAGTAGAGGATGAAAATACAGTGAAAACAGAAGAAAAAGTTAAATACACTGTGTAATTCTAAAGTTGAAAAGGAATTGTTCTTACAAGTTCAGGTCTCTGACCGCACATGGACCGATCTCCTAGATATGTCAGCTATATAGTGAAAAAAAATGTAAGAAAAATCAACGTAACTATGACTTATGTATTTATAACAATGTCCTTTTAATAAAAATAATGTTACATTGCATTTGATTATAACACTTTTACAAATGCTTTGATAAGTCACTCTTGGGACGACATATTTCCTAAAACAAAATAACCTAAATACTGTTTGCTGTTAATTTTGCGAAACAATTATTATAAGAAATCAAGAACACGTTGCATGATTCCTCAAGTAAATTGCGTATTTGTATAAATTTATTTATCTTTAAGCACGTATTTAATGGTTACATACTTAAAGACTCACAATAAATGGGATTTTTGTGTAAACATTTCACATTTTAATTCAAACAAAAATATTATATTTAAAAAGGTATTATTCTAATCGAGTGCATTCGACACAAAGAACAAATTTAAAATAATAATAGCATTAATCGTCCATCTATCCAATAAAAAAACATTCTCAATTATATTTATCTTTGTCGTTGTGCAGTTACCTTACTTTGAGTTTAACAGGTGGTGCGAGTAATCATTGTGATTAAACAAATAGCTGATAAGTAAGATAAATATTGAATATTCTTTTGAAACTATTCAAAAGCGATTGAGTTTCGAATATCTTATTTGAAATTCGTTGCACATTTTGTGTGTTATCTCTTTTATCATGGACTGTTATGTATATGTGTAAATATTTTGTAAACGACAACATGTCGTATTGTGTTTGAATTTTCATTTGTGTTATTCATTTTTCCATATTGATATTATTGTTTCGAAGTTTAAACTAAAATATGTTATTTATTTAGGATAACATTTTAGAACTTTCTCGAATTAAGTAGACCAATCATATGTTTGTTAATGAGTGCTGGTGACTTCGTGTCTCGACGTATAGTCTCGTGCAAGAACGGATATGCGTGGATAGCTCTGGAGTTGTATGGAAATTGCGAGATTGTTCGAGAAATAGGCCTATCGGTATAAAAGACGGTGACGAGAGATAGATTCAGACATCAGTTTTAGTTATTTGAGAAAGATTAAGTGTTTGCTGTGAATATTCAACTTGGATTTGTGATTGAAGTTAGATCTACGGAAGCTGTGATTTTATTCCGTCAATCTCTACGATACATCTGAATTACTGCTTGTGCTGAGAGACGGCGAATTTATTGAACTGTGAACTGTTTCGGAATCTCTTCGTGGGACCAAATTCACACCCTAGACTGGAATTTGAGACTTTAATTTTAGATCATTACATTAGATACAGGCCAGTACCGTTTTGTATTGTGATTTATTTTGAAGTTTGAAACTAATACTATTTTGTTTTGTAATTAATTTCGAATGTTGTAACTTAATATCTGTCACTATTATTATATAATTCATGTTATATCTGTTATATTTGTTAATAGTTTAGTGTAATAAATTATACAAGCTGTTATCTGCGTTTTTCTGTTGCATTTAGTCTACAAAGAACTTAAAACATTAAAAAATACGTAACAGAAAATTGGGGGCTCGTCCGGGATATCGAACAAACAATTTAATTTTATTATAAAATAAGATTTATATTCTATACAGATAGACAGCTTGTATATTTAAAATGGCATTCGAACTTGAAGATTTTATAAACGAATTTAATCGGAATCCCTCTTTCGAATTAATCAGTGAATTAAAAAAATCTGAATTACTTGATGTTGGTAAACATTTTAATTTAGAAGTGAAGCAAGCAATGAAGAAAGCAGATACTAAACAAATTATTGTTGAACATTTGGTCAGCCAAAAAGTTTTATCTCAAAAAGTTGCACAACAATTGCCTGTCGGTCATTTTGACCCAGATTTCGAATTTAAAAAAATGGAAATGGAAATGAAATTTCGTTTAGAAATTGAAAATAAACGTATTGAGGCAGAACAAGAAAATAAACGTATTGAGGCAGAACAAGAAACTAAACGACTTGAGGCAGAAAAAGAAACCAAACGACTTGAGGCAGAACAAAAACGTATTGAGGCAGAACAGGAAAACAGATGCCTTGTTCTTGAGGCAGAACAAGAAAACAAACGCCTTGATGCCGAAATACAAATGGAACGCATTAAAGGTGATAAAGAAATCAATATGAGAAAGGCACAGACAGAAGAAAAGGTTGTCCAAATGCAGTTGGATAATTTTGATGCTTCCAAACAGATTCGTTTAGTACCTCCATTCAATGAAAAAGCTGTAGATACATATTTTCAGCAATTTGAAAAATTGGCCCTTAGGCTAAAATGGCCTACCGAATATTGGACAGTATTACTTCAGAGTGTTCTCAAGGGTAAAGCTCAGGAAGTATTTTCCAAACTCACAGCCGAGCAAAGTTATGATTACGAGCACGTCAAAAAATGCATTTTGAATGCATATGAATTGGTGCCAGAGGCATACAGACAAAAATTTCGTGGTTACAAAAAGTTTGACAGCCAAACTTATGTCGAATTTGCTCGTGAAAAAGAAACTCTGTTCGACAGGTGGTGTGATTCCAGAGAAATTAAAGAGGATTATACAAAACTCAGAGAACTTATGTTAGTTGAAGAATTTAAAAGATGTATTCCCGTAGAGCTATAAACTTATATTGATGAACAAAAAGCTTCCAAAATTCATGATGCTGCTGTCTTGGCAGACGAGTATGCTTTGACTCACAAAGATTTCTCATATAAAAGTAAAACAAATCACACAGCAAAGAAACCCAATAGCTCATTCAAATATTATGCAAATGTCGACAGAGACAAAAAAGAGCAAACTTCTAATTCTCAAACGAAGACTCCATCTTATTCTATAAGCTCATCATCTACCAAAAACGTGTCATTTTCATCCAAAACATGTGCTTATTGTAGGAAACCTGGCCATCTGATTTCTGAGTGCTATAAGCTCAAAAACAAGCCATCACCCAATAGTTTCATTTCGCCCTTGTTTGATACATCATTGGTTCCCAATGATTTTGACCCTGTTCAGTCCACTGTGGATTCTAAGCCCAATATTATTGATGTACCTGAAGATATTGTTGAGGACAAATTTAAGCCTTTCATGACTGAAGGTTTTGTTTCTTTTGTTGGCGATTCACATCTACAACCAATTAAAATCCTGCGGGATACTGGAGCTTTTCAGAGTTTGATTTTGGAAAGTGTACTTCCGTTTTCTGATAAGTCATCCGTTGGGGCCAGTGTGCTCATTTCTGGTGTAGAAGGTGGCGTCGTTTCTATTCCTCTTCACAGATTAGATTTACATTCGGACTTAGTTTCAGGCCCAGTGACTGTGGGTATTAAAGCCTCATTGCCTGTTGAAGGTGTTTCTATGCTTTTGGGGAATGATTTGGCTGGTAGTAAGGTGGTACCAGACGTTCGTGTTGTTGAAGCACCTGTTATTAGCCCCAGTACAGAGCAACTCGTTGAAGAGTTTCCTGATGTTTTTCCCGCCTGTGCTGTTACTCGTTCTCAGGAGTCCAAAGAGGATTTCTTTTTATCTGATACATTCATGTCTCACATCGATGAGATTTCTGACTCAACTTTAAGTTCTACTGATGACTCTAAGACATTTTTCGACTATCTTCATCGAAACAAACTTATTGAGGAACAGGACAATGATCCTGAAACTCGTTCTCTTCCACAACTGGCTGTTGATGAAAATGAAATAGGAACTGTCCCTATTTGTTACTACCAGAAGTCAGGTGTGCTAATGAGAAAATACAGACCTCCTGACATTGCTGCTGATGAAGAGTGGAATGTTATTCATCAAATCGTCATTCCAAAATACTATCGGAATGATATTCTTAGTCTTGCTCATGACCATGTATTGTCGGGATACTTAGGTGTAACAAAGACCTTAGATCGTATCCGACGACATTTCTATTGGCCAAAGATGCGTCAAGATGTTGTTAGCTTTTGTAAGGCATGTCATTTTTGCCAAATCACTGGAAAACCAAATCAAGGGATTCCCAAAGCACCACTGCAGCCTATTCCTGCCTTTGAAGAACCATTCTCAAGGGTCATTATCGACTGTGTTGGCCCAATGCCAAAAAGCAAAGCAGGAAATGAATACCTCTCGACGATCATGTGTGCTTCTACACGTTTCCCTGAGGCAATCCCTTTGAGAAAAATCACTGCTCCCAACATCGTCAAGGCTCTTGTCAAATTCTTTACCATGTTCGGGATTCCAAAAGTTGTGCAATCAGATCAAGGCTTAAATTTTATGTACAAGCTATTTCAACAAGCCATGCATGATCTAAACCTCCATCAAGTTTCATCCAGTGCATACCATCCTGAGTCACAAGGCATTTTTGATCGTTTCCACCAAATTACTGCCACAAACACTCAAAGAACTAGGTTGAGGGTATTCCCTTGTTATTGTTTGAGGTTCGTGAGGGTATTAAAGAATCCACTGGATTTAACCCTTTTAAGTTGGTTTAAAAAGACAAATAAACACAAAAAAAAGTTTTCGCAAGCTCAAACTTTTTTTTTTACTTTTAAGGGGGAGAGTGTTATGTATATGTGTAAATATTTTGTAAACGACAACATGTCGTATTGTGTTTGAATTTTCATTTGTGTTATTCATTTTTCCATATTGATATTATTGTTTCGAAGTTTAAACTAAAATATGTTATTTATTTAGGATAACATTTTAGAACTTTCTCGAATTAAGTAGACCAATCATATGTTTGTTAATGAGTGCTGGTGACTTCGTGTCTCGACGTATAGTCTCGTGCAAGAACGGATATGCGTGGATAGCTCTGGAGTTGTATGGAAATTGCGAGATTGTTCGAGAAATAGGCCTATCGGTATAAAAGACGGTGACGAGAGATAGATTCAGTCATCAGTTTTTATTCGAAAAAAGAGAGAGAGATTCAGGCATCAGTTTTAGTTATTTGAGAAAGATTAAGTGTTTGCTGTGAATATTCAACTTGGATTTGTGATTGAAGTTAGATCTACGGAAGCTGTGATTTTATTCCGTCAATCTCTACGATACATCTGAATTACTGCTTGTGCTGAGAGACGGCGAATTTATTGAACTGTGAACTGTTTCGGAATCTCTTCGTGGGACCAAATTCACACCCTAGACTGGAATTTGAGACTTTAATTTTAGATCATTACATTAGATACAGGCCAGTACCGTTTTTTATTGTGATTTATTTTGAAGTTTGAAACTAATACTATTTTGTTTTGTAATTAATTTCGAATGTTGTAACTTAATATCTGTCACTATTATTATATAATTCATGTTATATCTGTTATATTTGTTAATAGTTTAGTGTAATAAATTATACAAGCTGTTATCTGCGTTTTTCTGTTGCGTTTAGTCTACGAAGAACTTAAAACATCAAAAAATACGTAACATGGACCATGGATCCACAGTTAACTGATGAAATTTATAACTTCTTGTCATTAAAAAAATCGATTAATACACTTATTACATTAACGTTCAATATATTCTTATTAAATCCATTAGTGGCGCCAATAGTAAGATATTTTAGACACTGTAACTGTACTGCTTGGGTTTGATATGTATTTCAATGACAGCTACACGATTGACAAATTTAACTTTAAACCATGACATATGACTCAGCAAAGGACGGCTTCCACCTTTCTTCCAATTAAATCATTTCCTTATCCTGCTATTTAAACTTATAACTACTAACTATGTTGTTCTTTGTCTACAAACTGGAAATAGATATTTCAACTTAAAATCACCAAACACCCCAAATCCTATACCTCCTTTACCCTGATATATTTCCAATAATCAAAACCACATCTGTATGACACACTTGTACTGTATTCTAAAACTCCTTTTCTATATACTGCTTGTTCTGTAAATAAATGAGTCCATTTTCCTAAACGTCGTATTTTCTAGAAGTTACGAGTTCAACTTCTATTTCTAGCATCACTTCCTTCAACACTAAACGTCAAAAATCCGGCTTCATTCCTAAACCTTTCAACACAAAGTTTCTTCTGGTTTTTGTTTTTAACAGAGAAGAAAGTTTTCGTAAATAACAAATCCGCATCAAATCAAATTTAACTTTATAATTAAGTAATATGGAAAACAAACTGTGTGAACAACAACGATAACAACAAAAGTCTTTAATAATTTACTTCTGAAAAATAAAACAAATTATTTTTTGTGCTGTGTACCATTGTGATTTAACAAATACTCTCATAATTACTACTCGTATATAAAGAACCTATACCACCGTATAAATTTCGCGAAGATGTTGCAAAACTTATTTCTTCAAGCAGGCAACCTATGATCTGTTGTTTCAGGTCGTCATCGACACAGTTTGGATCGACTGCAAAAACAGGTTTACTTGAATCAGTTATCTTTGTGTTTTATGAAAACAAAAATTGGACTATGTCTATTTATATAGGTATGTTATCCGCTTTCATATTCTGCTATATTATTATATTAATATCTCAGAAGACTGCCATTTTTATCCGTGAGCGATATATCTTGACCGTTTAATACTTCTCAGACATCCGATATCGATGTTATATGTTCACGTTTCGTACATAATTGAACAGTAGCATATTTAGGCTTAAAATTTAACATTGTCAAAGTAGCTTGCAGTGAATTTAAAGTACGCTCATTGACTTAACCTAGATCCACGGTAAGCCTTACATAGATTTTCAATAAAACAAACCAATATTGTAAAACTTGGTGATTTCTCCGCGGAAATTAAATGTTATTGATGAAAGTTAAGTCAGTGCTGTCGTTCTATCAACATAGAAAAATATTATTTCATTTCTAGTTCTCAAACGCGCATTATTACTCCTAGTAACTACATAATGAATATTTTTCGGATATTTTCACGAACTACTAAAAGTCAATAGTTTAAATTCATTTTCACTTTTCCGACATATTCTTCAAATTATGAAGTGTAATTCTATTATTTTCCATAATGTTGCAATAGAAAGAAGCGAACGTTGTATTTCCATATCCATACTCCGGTATTACAAACGTTGAATCACACTCAGTCCTAACAGGGGTAACAAATGAGCCATTTTGAAAATACAAACAATGTCAAAAAAGAACACTAACAGGATGTTAGAGAACACAACACGTAATTCATACATAGGAACAGCGTGGGGGTAGTTTTCAACAATGTGACATAAAGAAAGCTTTAAGAGAAAATACACATATGTTAGATATTAACATATTTTAGTTAATTTAACAAAAACCAATCTCCTACCATGATGTCCAAAAGATTATATTAAGATCCTTATAGAAGACAGAGACTCACCACAGATGGCATTTCGGATAGAACGCAGGATAATCATTTCCGCACTTCTGCCTCTTCGTGCTGGACCATTTTGATTAGAACGTGGTAGTCTTTTAATTCCACCGTCCTGACCGCAAGCAATAACAGCGAAAGTCAAGACCAGGACAATAAATATAATCTTCATTGTTAAGAGATGAATACTTTTTGATATTACACCAGACTGTGAGGGTTGTATATATGTAGGAAAATCTTTGAACCAGTTTTGTCTACATTCCCTACACTTGGTTCCCTTATTGGACGACTGATGTCTGCAAAATTACTTTGGTGTTTAAACAGCTGGTAAAAATGTGTATTTGTCGGTTTAGAGAACGAAACTGCATACAATATATACTTAATAAATGAGTGATATATAAGCTCTTAAATGATCGGGGCTGACGGATGATTGTCAAGACAGATGGTGTAGTAGGTGTTGTATCAAGATGCAAATATATATTTCATCTTTCTTTGTGGTTTTCTAAATGTTTCGATATCTGTATTTATAACAAATTGACAATAAGTAGCTATTGAAATGGAATGTTTTACGAATATTTCCTGTAATTTATCATAACAGTTTTATGTGATTGCTGTTTCATAATGTCTCTGACGCAGTATACATAGATATTTTGATGTTGAATGAAGTTTTCTCTGGTTTATTACAAATTTATGCAATTATCATAAATCAAAAAAATATACGTCAGTGTAAGTATTGTAGAACAGTAGGAAGTAATGTATTCGTACTCTGAATGGCAGAAGTTAAACATTTCATTTCCGATATTCAAATTGTTTATACGTTAGTCTAAAGTAGAAATTACCGACAAACAAGCCTATCTTACTTATTCGGTTGGCCAGGGATGATTTACTTGTTTGCATAATGTACTGAAAATCCAGCATCCAGGTTTATAATTCTAATATTCGAGATCCTATTTCTAGAGTGTACAGCACAGATAGCTCATGTGGCTTTGCATTTAAAAATGACAAATATAAAAAATAAATGAGCAAATCGCATTAATTTACAGTAAAATAAAAACAAAACAAAAACCGTTTTATATTTTGGGGCCACTGATTGGGCTATAACACTGATATTGCATGTTTCTTTCATGTATTTTTTATACATAATTTCTCTTTACACTTTGCAGCTGTTGTTACATTATGAAATTGGCGTTGGAATTTCATTTATCAATGTTATTCAAAATTTGGCAGTATTTTCCATCAACTAGCTGATTTCCTTCTATTCTCTAAATTAAACTTAAAATGTTCTTGGACAATTTTACCCGATTATTTAAAACTAAGAAGAAAACTAAACACAGGTTATAAATCAATTAATTTAAAATACATTTGGCCATGTCGGGCCATGTAAGAACAGAAACAAATAACAATAGAAAACCGTTACCTATCTTCGTATGTTGTTTGTTTTTTGAAATTTCAAACAAAGCTACTCGAGAGCTATCTGTGCTAGCCGTCCCTAATTTAGCAGTGTAAGACTAGAGGGAAAGCAGCTAGTCATCACCACTCACCGCCAACTCTTGGGCTACTCTTTCATCAACGAAAAGTGGGATTGTCCGAAACATTATAATGCTCCCACGGCTGGGAGGACGAGCATGTTCGGCGCGACTCAAGCGCGAACCCGCGACCCTCAGATTACGAAGCAGACGCCTTAACATGCTAGGCCATGCCGGGCTCTCTCGAGAGGAAAACACTTTGATTAAGTAATTTAATTTTCAGACGCGATCAGTTCATTTTCACAAACTGGGCCTTTTATCAGTTTTACCATCCAGAGTTAGTTATTAAGATTGTGAAATAAAAAATTGCCCTTTTTTTCAAATTTTTGAACTACTGAGTTGTGTAACATTCTCAGACAGCTGAAGATGCAAGTTATCCCCAAGAGTATATGGATACTACCGCTATCTGTCGAGTCTGGTTCTCTTATAGCTTAGAGTATTAGTTCCGTGACTGAATCACATGTTGCAGCTTCTAATGGACACTGTCTAAAAACTTCAAGGTAATTGTGTGTGCCACACGTAAATTAGATATATCCCGTTCATAGCAAAACCAAGTGACATAGTAAGTAACTCTGAACTGTAAAGATGACCTGAAAGCTCTTTCAAACAACTTGTTAAAGATACACTAGGAATGTATTATCACTACTAAGTTACGTATACAACGTTAGTTCCATGTTCCTCTTACTATTCTTTATGGTTATATTGTACATTGAAGTGAAATGCCGTGAGATTCTTAGGTATATATGTATCAAGAGCTCATTAAACAGTGTAAGTTGAACAATCAGTCACTTATATTTAAAATGGCAGAATAAGTGATTGCTGATTTTGGCAGTAACTTTATTGAGTGATGCTTCAATATAATGCTTTGTGGCTACATGGCATCTAATTCAATAAAAGTTTACTCTTATTCTCTCGTCTGTCTTTTCAATCCCTAACTGTTCAGTTGTTGAAAGATTGGGGAGATAATGGAGAACTCTGGAATGCAGAAACTGTGGAAATATCAGCTGTGGTAGTTGTGTCTGTCAGTTTTTCCACAATGGATTCTACTTTCCTCACTACATCCTTGTCTTATGGATGTAAATAATGACTTGGATATCTTGTTTCAGCATCTTTTAGTTGAGTATTAGACCAAACTAGTTCATTAGCCATCACTTATGAATTTGATGTCTTTAGTTTTAAGTTTGGTTATATTTTACTATTTTGTGCTTCCATTTTTGTGTTGTATTTATTCTTTTTTTAACACATATACTTTGGAATAATGCATCAGTAGTCCTACAATGTTGTCTTCAATTGCTTGGAATAATTATGCAGGAAAAATTACTAACACTTCCTTTGATTTGTTAAATTGTGTTCAGAATCAACAGTTCAACGAAACTTGTTTGATTATTCAAATAATTTGTTCAAAGAATAAGCTGTCTCAAAAAGTATTTTACAAAATAAAGACAGTAGGAGCACAGTACAAGAAATCATCTTACTTCATTTTAGTGTTAGTAAATTCTCGATGGATTCAATCATTGTAGAAGGCGCATCTCTGCGGACTTTGTATCAGTTGATGAATCAATAAACACTTTTTGGAATTTAGCTTAGAGCTATATTTTTCAAACGTTCCAAAAATTTCCTTGGTCCATCATAAACATTATCAAAGATTTTTCCATGTGTAATTATGTCACTAAAGTTGTTCAGTAAGGCATTCCAACGGAGTTTATGTGAGTATACCTTTTTAACTTTTGTAAATTAGCAGGTGCATAACGTAACCCAAATTGTAACGCAACATTGTAACTGCGACAATGAAGCCTATTTTTTTCTATTTACTTTATCTAATTGCATTTGCTAGTATTCAATCTTTCGATCTAATGTAAAAAAACATTTTGATATAAAAGTTCTTTATTGGGGCACCACAAACATTTCGTTAATCCAACAAAATCTAGTGGATCTGTCCTTCTTTTTCAAAAACACAATAACTGATCGCTTATGATTAGTGTTCAGTTTTTATCACTTTCTGTTTTGTAATTCCAACTGTATGCTTAAAAGCGTATTTTTCAAGTTGTATTCATCTGATATATTTGGGATGTATCTCCAGTATCAACATTATGAATATTTTTATTTGTTCAACCTAATTCAAGACACCTATTGAAGAAGTTGTCTTAACATTCGATTAGAAAAATCATGTATTTAATGACATTGATCAGCAGTGAGATTTCTAAAGCTCTGACTATAAGAGAGAGATTGTAAGTTATCTGATAACCTTACTTTATGTGAGGATTTCATATCAGTCTTCCTTAGTCTTGCATCAAAGATGATTACCATTAATATTCTATGTGGAAGTATCATTTGTACAGCATCACATATTGTAATGTCTCCGTTCAGAGCAGACTTGACAGATATTTCTTGGTTGTTGTGTTTATGGCCCTAGTGTTGACATCTTTTTTATTCGTCTCCTATATGGATAAGGTCAGTTCTACTGTTGAATAACCTTTTGAAATATGTAGGTATTATTGCTGTACCTCATTAATTGTAGTAATACATTTTTCGAATAACAAAAAGAAAAGAATTATCAAGTAATAAAACCAATTTTAAACAAACAAATTATTGTAAAAGTATAAGCTAATTTGAAAATTTATAATTATGGATAGTTGAATCTAAAGTATTATGTAATTAACACATTTATTTTGAAAACAAATAAATATAAGAGTGCGAAGTTGTTTGACTGGACATTGAAAATAGAAATTTACAGACTGTAAAATTCAGGTAGTCTGGTTATAATTCTGTTTCATACAGAAAGATCTGCGTGCAATGTTAAATGTATCCTCAATACCAGAATAACCAGTATAGAATAACATTTCAACCTTCTTCAATCATCTTCAGGTTAACAAAGATTAGTTTTAGGTGTAAAGTACAATGTAGTTATACACTATAGTTATACTACATTGGTATGAACACAATAAAATAAGTAAAAATATGTTATAAAAGGGATAAACATATATTGTGTATCAAAAATAGTGGTCTATCCAATAATATTTCCAGGAAACCTTTTCTCTCAGGTTCAAGAAATGTGAAATACATATGAAGTAGATACAGTGACTTCTGCAAACATGAAATTGAGCAGGAAAACTAAAAAAAAATATTTGTATAATTCTTTTAGCCATAAAAAATCGAGAAAGGCTACTTGTTAAAATACGTTAATCTGATGGAATAAATTCAACCTTTATGTTTTTACTTTATATACACTGCTGCACATAATTGTCAGAAATTATGCAAATAGGCATAGCGAAATAAGGATTGAAAAGATATTTACATATAAAATGAACAACTAGATTATACTTTCAGTTTAAAATATTGCTTTTTCATATTAAATTTATTTTCATTTCTCATACTTTTTGTATTCAGAAGACAGAATAAATATTTTAATGGTGCACACAATTATTTATATTGTCTGTTATCAATCATTAATGTCTTACTGTCATTGTACATGTATAACTAACATGTAAATATTTTCTGGAAAAGTGTGGTCATTTGTGTTTTATTAGTGTTTGTAAACTATAAGTAGCATATGTATATTGAAATGTTTGGAAATTAAATCCCTTTTAATCATTTTAGATTAGTTTTCATAAAAGTTTAAAAAAGAAATGTATCAGATATATCTCATACAGACTGAGACACATACATATTTATGGACATGAGAATGGCATGTTTGTCATCTAATAATAGCTGTGTAACTATTTCTTTGGGAGGTTCGTTGTTGTTGGAACAGTTGTGGACGACACAGGTATCTTGTCATACATTTACTTCATAAAGGAGATTTAACACTGTAAAGTTGATTAACTGGATATGTAAGCATTATTTTCATATCATTAAAGATGCTGTTCCATACCCAATGAAAGTTAAACAGTTATATAAATATTTCAACAACGTTTATTTTTTTTATAGTTACATCTTAAAGTGTAAAAAATAATCACTATATATTTAGAATTTTGTACCTGTTTGTCAGTAATTTCTACTTTAGACTAACTTATAAACAACTTGAATATCGGAAATGAAATATTTAACCTCTGCCATTCAGAGTACGAATACATTCCTTCCTATTGTTCTACAACACTTAAACTGACGTATTTTTTCATGATTTATGATAATTGCATAAACTTTTTATGAACCAGAGAGAAAATTTTATTGAACATCAAAATCTCTATGTATACAGCATGAGAAACATAACGAAACAGCACCCACATAAAACTGTTATAAAAAAACACAGGAAAAACTCGTGAAACATACCATTTCACTAGCTACTTATTATGATTTTGTTATGAATACAGATGTCGAAGCATTTAGAAAACCACAATAGAAAATGAAATACTATATATTTACTTCTTGAGACAACGCCCACTACACCATCTGTCTAAACAATCTTCCGTTAGCCAATACAATTAAAGAGCTTATATATCACTCATTTAATAAGTATATTTTTTATGTAGTTTCGTTCTCTAAGCCGACAAATACACACTTTTACCAGCTGTTTAAACACCAAAGTAATTATGCAGACATCAGTCGTCCAATAAGGGAACTAAGTGTAGGGAATGCAGACCAAACTGGTTAAAAGATTTTCCTACATATATAGAACCCTCACAGTCTGGTGTAATATCAAACAGAAGTGTTCATCTCTTAACAATGAAGATTACAGTTATTGTCCTGGTCTTGACTTTCGCTCATATTGCTAGCAGTCACAGAAGAAGAAATTTTAAACAATCACGTTTTATTCAAAATGGTCCAACGCCAAGAGGCAGAAGTGTGGAAATGATAATCCTGCGCTCTATCCGAAATGTCATCTGTGGCAAGTCTGTGTTTGTTTATAAGAATCTCAATATAATCTCTTGAAGGAGATTGATTTTTGTTTAAGTTGAATCGAATAAGTTAAAATCAAACACATGTCTGTATTCACATAAAGCTTTCTATATGACATATAAATTTGAATTACCCCACGCTGTTCCTCTGTAGGAATTACGTGCTGTGTTTTCTAACTTCTGTTAGTGTTCTTTTTTGACGTTGTTTGCATTTATAAAATGGTCCATTTTTTACCCTGTGAGGATTGAGTGTGATTCAACGTATGTGGTACCGGAGTATGGATATGGAAATACAATGCTCGCTTCTTTTTATTGCAACATTATGGAAAATAATAGAATTACACTTGATAATTTAAAAAATATGTCAGAAGAGTGAAAATGAATTTAAACTATTGACTTTTAGTAGTTCGTGAAAATATCTGAAAAATATTCTTACGTAGTTACTAGGAGTAATAATGCGCGTTTGAGAACTGGAAATGAAATAATATTTTTCTATGTTGATAGGACGACAGCACTGATTTAACTTTCATCAATAACATTTAATGTCTCCGGAGAAATCACCTAGTTTGACAATATTGGTTTGTTTTGAAGAAAATCTAGGCCTACCTTAGATCTAGGCTGAGTCAATGAACATACTGCATATCCACTGCAAGTCTCTTCTACAATGTTAAATTTAACATCGATAACATGTAACATCAATATCGGATGTCTCAGAAGTATTAAATGGTCTAGATATATCGTTCATGGATCAAATTGACAGTCTTCTGAGATATTAATATAATAATATAGCTGAATATGAAAGCGGATAACATACCTATATAAATAGACATAGTCCAATTTTTGTTTTCATAAAACACAAAGATAACTGATTCAAGTAAACCTGTTTTTGCAGCCGATCCAAACTGTGTCGATGACGACCTGAAACAACAGATCATAGGTTGCCTGCTTGAAGAAGTAAGTTTTGCAACATCTTCGCGAAATTTATACGGTGGTATAGGTTCTTTATATACGAGTAGTAATTATGAGAGTATTTGTTAAATCACAATGGTACACAGCACAAAAAATAATTTGTTTTATTTTTCAGAAGTAAATTATTAAAGTCTTTTGTTGTTATCGTTGTTGTTCACACAGTTTGTTTTCCATATTACTTAATTATAAAGTTAAATTTGATTTGATGTGGATTTGTTATTTACGAAAACTTTCTTCTCTGTTAAAAACAAAAACCAGAAGAAACTTTGTGTTGAAAGGTTTAGGAATGAAGCCGGATTTTTGACGTTTAGTGTTGAAGGAAGTGATGCATGCTAGAAATAGAAGTTGAACTCGTAACTTCTAGAAAATACGACGTTTAGAAAAATGGACTCATTTATTTACAGAACAAACAGTATATAGAAAAGGAGTTTTAGAATACAGTACAAGTGTGGCATACAGATGTGGTTTTGATTGTTGGAAATATATCAGGGTCAAAGAGGTTTAGGATTTGGGGTGTTTGGTGATTTTAAGTTGAAATATCTCTTTCCAGTTTGTAGACAAAGAAGAACATAGCAGTTATAAGTTTAAATAGCAGGATAAGGAAATGATTTCATTGGAAGAAAGGTGGAAGCCGTCCTTTGCTGAGTCATATGTCATGGTTTAAAGTTAAATTTGTCAATCGTGTAGCTGTCATTGAAATACATATCAAACCCAAGCAGTATAGTTACAGTGTCTAAAATATCTTACTATTGGCGCCACTAATGGATTTAATAAGAATATATTGAACGTTAATGTAATAAGTGTATTAATCGATTTTTTTAATGACAAGAAGTTATAAATTTCATCAGTAAACTGTGGATCCATGGTCCATGATAAAAGAGTTAGCACACAAAATGTGCAATGAATTTCAAATAAGATACTCGAAACTCAATCGCTTTTGAATAGTTTCAAAAGAATATTCAATATTTAACTTACTAAGGTGTTTGTTTTATCACCAGGCTTACTTACACCTGCTGTGAAACTCAAAGTAAGGTAACTGCACACAATTTTTTTTATTTTACAAAACAAAGATAAATATAATTGTGAATATTTTTTTATTGGATAGGTGGACGATTAATGCAGTTATTACTATAAATCTGTTCTTGTGTCGAATTCACTCGATTACTATAATGGCTTTTGAAATACAATTTTTTTATTGTTCGAATTAAAATGTGAAATTTTTTCACAGAAATCTCAATTATTCTCAGTAATGTAGTATGTAACCATTAAATATGTGCTTAAAGATAAATAAATTTATACAAATATGCAATTTACTTGAGGAATAATGCAATGTGTTCTTGATTTCTTATAATAAGGGTTTCACAAAACTAACGGCAAACAGCATTTATATTGTTTTGTTTTAAGAAATATGTCGTCCTTAGAGTGGCTTATTGAAGCTTTTGTAAAAGTGTTATATACAAATGCAATGTACGAAGTAAGTTTGGTGACAAAAAGACATTGTTGTGAATACATAAGTTATAGTTACGCTGATTTATATTTCGGTTTTTTTACCATATAGCTGGCCCATCTCAGAGATGAGTCCACTTGCGGTCAGAGGCCTGAAACAGTAAGTATTATATGTTTTCAACTTTACTATTACACAGTGTATTTAACTTTTTCTTTCGTTTTCACTGTGCTTTCAACCTCTCCTTTCTCAGATTATGCACAATTCTGTGTGACTACTTATATCGCCCCCACGGCTGGGAGTGCGAGCATGTGTGGCGCGACTCGGGCGCGAAACCGCGACCCTCAGATTACGAGTCGCACGTTTTAACACGCTTGGCCATGCCAGGCCAGTTACGTAACTTAACTTTTCATATCATTTTCAATAAATTAAAACGTTTAACTGCCTTGTAATGAACAAACTATACAATCATGAAATATTTAATCACAAAATAAATAATTTGATAATATCTACATTAAACAGACTTTTATATTATAACATACCCTATAAAAAATAACCTTTCATTTGCTGATCTTAACAAAAGCATACAAGTATTACTTTTTAAATAATAATTACAACCGAAAAAGGAAGTGAGTAGATATATAGTCCATATTAAATACATATAACACTAAATAATGGTTTTAATGTCAAATGTTTCCTGGTAATTTCGAGGTTAAATGAAACTGCACAGATTGTTTCATTCTCGTGACGAAGAACAATATAAGAATTTGAATATTTATGAATTTATTAATTCACTGTTGGTTGTATTTATTTTATTTTATTTTATTTACAACCAACAACATAGAGGACGGTACACCTGAAATGCAGATAAAGTGGTTATGGCTGTTGATCTTTATTTTGAGTGTGCGACGAAACATTGATTTATATATACATGTTTTGAAAAAGTTATTCCTCCATATTATTGACCTATTTTACTTATGCTCTTTGAGCACTTTTGTAATTTGTAGAAGACATTAAACACATACTAAAATCAAATTTTTGAAAGAAGAATTTCTTAGAATATCTATCTGAAAAATTTGTTTACAGGAAAGATTCTAATAAAAAGCTACACTATAAATAAAATAAGTTTTATTCTATCAAGAACAGACTTGTTTTTGTTTTGTTGTTTCTCCTTTATTACAGACCAGAGATAGTATGGAAGCTGTAACAGAAGCTGTGGTAAGTAGATATTTTTCTTAATTTACTTATATTTCTCGTAGATAATACGCTATTATATTTGTCATTTTATTAAGATAAATAAATATTCCCAAGCTTGTAAGATCAAGAATAAATTTTTCCTACACAATCACAAACATCAATAGTGGAAGGACGTCAAAAAAAATAAAACCCTTGCAAAAATACTTTATAAAATAATGGTTAAAAATATTTGCCTCCGAACTTTATTTTTCTCATACATGGCATATTCAAAGTCTACTACTACCAGATCGGATTTCTGAATTTCAATGTGCTGTAATCCATATTAAATACAGCTATTTGTTAAATTATTTTGTTTTAGTTTATTGGTATATTATTTCATATACAAATTGAAAAAAAATCGTTTTTCTCACATTCTAGCTTTAATGCTAACATGAGATTTTTGGCTTTTTAATATATATTCTTCAAAGTTTGTTTTTAAAGTATATTTTTTTAAATAGAATGTCTTAATTTTAAAAATCGAAAATTGACACACGTCTCGGTGTTACAATGTTATGATGTTTTTTCTAACTTCTAAACAATATTCTGACATTAATAAAAAAAGAGTAGACTTTGAATTCAATGAAAGTAGATATCAATTTATCGTGGATTTTTTTAAAACTGTTTATAAAACAAATTTGATTACTTATTAGAAACTTGGAGAACTTAATTTAATGTCTTTAAGACCATGAGAAACAAATATATATTTGAATCGCCTAAATCAGACACTTATATGCATAAATGTTCAATTGTAGTTTATATTAACTTTAATAATAACTAGTATTTACAATAATTCCATGTAGGTTTGTTTCAAATATATTCCTTATTTATGAAATCCTAAATAGTTTGTATGCAATAAAAAACTCGCTCATGAATGTCTCGTTATAAATGTTCTGTTTCTTCTTCTAGAATGAATCGTGCATTGGAACGCTTATCAATTTGAAAATGATCCTGTGTTCCCAAGCGGTAGGTTTAATCTTATTCTGTTGAAAGCATTAGATGAAACTGTGTAAAATGTTTAATTTATAATTTTTGAGGATTTAAGTTATCATGTACTTTTTACTTATAAATTTCATTATTAGATGAAGTTACTCATATAAATAGTAGATATCTTGAAAAAAAACGAAAATATATTGGATTTGATTACTTAAATGTTTTAGGGTATGGTCATCTATTCCCGTATTATTCTCCAGTATAACAGATGTATAATCCTTATAATTGAATAAGTTATGACGTGTCCTCTTGTGAAATTACATTAAATTTACTAACTTACAGAGCTAATTGCTGGGGTTCGATTCCCCGCAGTAGATAGAACAGATAGTTTAATGTAGCATTTCTTTTGAAACAAAGAGAGTTATGATAAAATTATATAAACAGAAAAGTAAAAACTATCAGTTTCGGTATTTAAAATGTTATTGATTCATAATAGCTTCTGTTTTTCAAGAATTATCACAGGTGTTTAACACTGGAAAAAACATGTTTCAAGTTGACTCGTGAAACATTATTTATCGAACTAAAACGAAAATATACTTACAGAAACTATGTTGTATAAAATACATTGTTTGTCGTATTAATTTTTGAAAAACAAGGACTTTCTTTATGTTGTATTTGTAATAAAAGATTCTAATTTGGTGTTTTACTTTTTCAAAGTTGATCGTAGTGTTTGAAAAATGTTATTTATGATTACATTTTTGTTTTGATTATCATTTTTATGTCAGAAATTTCATTTATTTCAGAATAATAGTCAACAGTAAAAAATCTGTTTTTATTGAAAGACGAATCGGACGTGAAGACCAAACTTATTCGCACGCTTGTCGCTACTAACACTTCATGCAGAAAATGGAAAATTATAAAAATTATGAATAAAATATTTTTCATTTGCTTTCTGTGTTGTCAATCCATTTATAAAATTAACTATATTATAGCATTTATGTCTCAATTAAAACCTATAAATTACGTGTTCTAGTAGAATACAGAGGCGATGATCACTTTTCAGCGAGCTTCTGGACCACGTAGACCACTTTTTCACCTCGATTGGTTGGTTGGTTGTTTAGAATTAAGCACAAAGCTACACAATGGGCTATCTGTGCTATCGAAACCCGGATTTTAGCGTGTAAGTCCGCAGACATACCGCTGAGCCACTGGGGGGCTTTTCACCTCGAATCATTACAAATATTTAAAATAAATGCTTGTTTGTTTTGGATTTCGCGCAAAGCTACACGAGAGCTATGTGCATCGCTTGTCTCAAATTCAGCAAAGTGTAAGACTACAGAAAAGGCACTTATCATCATCCATGTCACATTATAATGCCCTACGGGTAAAAGGGCGTTAAAATAAATGCATAAAACATGTTAGCATCTTATGAGAAACTAAAAAATTACCATAAAATATGTGTTAACTACATTTATAAATTTGAAATAAAAGAATTAGTGAAATAATAGCTTGACGACTCCACGGATCATTTATTGTAAAATAGTTTAATGTACACATATTTATTAAAATGTACATATGAAGTACTTGCCAACCTCCAAGTGTATGGGAAAATTTTGTGAAACACATTTTACCTTTGCGTACTCTGAAAATTTACAACAAATTTGTCATAAATATTAATTTAATACGAAGTTGTGTGTATTCATAACAAACCAGTATCTATGGAGTAGTCTTTACATTTGTTTTTTGTTTATGTACATATTGATACTAGAATTATATCTCTTTATTAAGTGTTTTGACTTATCAAACTACATTAATTTGTAAATTAATATATAAAATGAAATATAAATTCGAACTATCTGTGTATAAATCCTATGATTTTCAACACTTTGGATTAACATTATATTTACTGCCGTTTAACTGTTTAAATGTGTTTGATTGGTTAGGTTTCTTTCGTATTTCGCACAAAACCACACACGGGCCTACTCATTTCAGCAGTGTTATAGTAGAAGAAAGGCAGCTGGTTATCACCACCCACAGAGAATTCTTTTGCTATTTTTACCAACTAATAGTAGGATTGACCGTCACATTTTAACATTTCCACGACTGAAATGGCGAGCATGTTTGGTGCAACGTGGATTTGAATTTGATACTCTCTGATTAGGAGTCGAAAGCCATAAACTGAAAAATTGTGTTCAATTTTATGGTTCTAGCTTATTTTTTAGAAACTGCAATTGATACTAAAATAAAAATTGTTTGGAAATACTTTTAAATAAGGGTACATGTATATCCCCTTTATTGGGAAACCTAAATCGAATTATAAGAATAATTACTCAAGCCGATTAAGAGTCATTGGCCTTAACTCACCAGGCCATTCCGAGCAGGTGATTTTTTGTATTTAGATAAAACCAGTTGCTTTTTTTTGCTCTTCTTTTGAATTAAGCACAAAGCTACACAATGGGCTATCTGTGTCAGGGTCCTGAAATAGTAAGTATAATTTCTTTTCAACTTTACAATTGCACAGTATATTTAACTTTTCTTCGTTTTCACTGTGTTTTCATCCTCTCTATTTCTAGCCTCTACTTTCTCTCATTTCATTCTTTTGTTATTTTTATCGAAATCTGTTGACATGATGCAAAAGAGTAGCTGTATTTTCTGAATTATTTTCATTTCAACAAGAGTTTTGAGTACCTACTTCTGTCGCTCTATTCACTTCTATTTTATCCTGACTTGGCCGCCATATTTTACTTTTTGTATATTATATACATATATGAATATATTCAGTTAAAATATATTATGTGTGTTATTGTTGGGATAAGGATTCTTCTGAAGTAGATATCTCTGACTTGTTAGCAGTAAATTTGATAAAATGAAAACAGCACCCAATTCATTTGTTTAAAAATAATATTTATATTAGAAAGTAGTTAAACGGGTGTAGAACAAATTCTTTCACCATAGATGATCAGAGACATATCATAGACACTGCACAGTTCTCTACTTCTTCTCGAAATTACACTTAGACCTATTTACTTGCTTTAGAATTCCTGTTCACAGTTCGAGATATTTTCTCTCTTCCTGTCGCCAAATTCAGTACAGTTTACTTACGTTTCATCGAGTTACCATGGTTATGCTTTACTTCTATAATTGTCTGCTCCTTTTTTTTATAATGTCGCAGACTTCCAATAATTGTCTAATTTTTGACCATAGGAAGGTTCAATTACTTTACAATTATCTTTGACAAATGCACTGTTCTTTTTAACCCTTTCAACATCGTTAATATCGCTGATATATATCAACAGTTAGGCCTTGTCTGTCCGAATGAATCTTCTGCATCACTTTACTTAGCTTCACGGCCTAACATGGCCAGCTGGATAAGGCAAACAACGCGTAATCCGAGGGTTGCGGGTTCGGATCCTTTTCACACCAAAATGACCTTCCTTTCAGCCGCAGTGGCGTTATAATATGCAGTCAATACCAGTATTAGTTCGTAAAATAGTAGCGTAAGAAATTGAGTTGATTATCTGCCTTCCCTCTATTCTTCCACTTGTGACGGCTAGCGCAGATAGCGCTGGTATAGCTTTGTTCGAAATTCGAAAAAAAACAAACCAAACGTAGCATCTTGACTTCTCTGTCTTTATTTGATTGCTGTTGACTCATCTAACATTATTTATATATTTATAACTATATTTTTAGCTTGCGCCAAATCCTCGACATCCATACATTTCACGTGATGTAATATAATATCCATAAAGTTCGGCTCTTACCGAGTTACGTAACTTAACTTCTCATGCCATTTTCTATTAATTAAATACATTTAACTGTCTTGTTATGAACAAAACTAGAGAATAATAAAATATTTAATCACAAAATAAATACATTGATTACATTTACACTAAACAATTATAATATCTACACTTTTATATTATGATATACCGTCAGTGATGTCGAGAAACCCACTTGTTGAGAATTTTTATATGCAAAAACGGCTTTTCTGGGCCCAGAAAACACTTCAAATAGAAGAGCGAACAACGTTTCGACCTTCTTCGGTCATCGTCAGGTTCACAAAGAAAGGGTTACTGGCCGGAAGCTGACCACATGTTTGGAAGGGGTTGTATAACTGAGTGTTGCAATGTAGAGGGCGCCGTTTGAATATATAATTTTATCTATAATATTAATATAGGTATAATGGTGTTCCTTTATATTGGTTTATTTTGGGTTTAAGTTGTTGTATAAGTAAGGCTTCTTTAATTTTTCGTTTGTTTATGTTTGTTTCTTTATTTAGTATTTTAGTGTTTTCTATGGTTATGTTGTGTCCATTTGACTTGCAGTGTTCGAAAACGTGTGAAGGTGACTTTTTATGTTCTTTGAATCTGGTTTCCATTTTTCTACTTGTTTCTCCTATATAGAAGTCGTGGCAGTTATCACATTGTATTTTATAAATAATGTTGGTGTGGTGTTTGTCAGTGTAGTTCTTACATAGTATAGACCTTAGTTTTGTGCCTGGTTTTTGAATAAATTTAGTGTTAACTGGAATGTTATATTTTGTTACTAGTTTTTGCCAAATGCTGGTTATTTGTTTGCTGATGAAACTCCACAGATTGCTTCATCCTAATATATACAATGCCTCACGATTTAGAGTTTAAGGAAAAGAAGAGCTATGTAGTAATGTACCGTGATGTAAGAATATGAATATTTATGAATTTCTTAATTCACAGTTGGAGGTATTTATTTTATATTATTTACAAGCAACAACCAAGAAAACGGTACACCGAAAAAGCAGATAAAGTAGTAATGGCTATTGGTCTTCATTTTGAAAATGTGACAAAACATTGATTTACATATACATGTTTTGAAAAAGTTATTCTTCCATATTATTGACTTATTTCACTGTTGGTTATTTCGCGCTTATGTAATTTATAGAACACATTAAACAGATACGAAAATCAAATTCTCGAAAGCAAGAATTCCTTATAATATCTATTTAAAGAATTTGTTTAAGAAGAAAGCTACGAATGAAAAACTACACTTTACACGAAATAAGCTTTAATCTATCAAAAACATACTGTTTTTTGTTTTGCTGTTTCTTCTTTTTTACAGAGCATAGATAATGTAAAAGCAATGATACAAGCTGTCGTAAGTAGATATTTTTCTTGATTTACTTATGTTGTTTTTCATAGATAATATTCTATTATATTTATATTTTATTAGAATAGATAAATATTCCCAAGCTCGTAACATGAAGAATAAATTTATTATACTGAATCACGTATGTTAATATTGGAAGAATGTCAAAACAATTAAATCCCTTGCAAAAAATACTTTATGAAATAATGGTTAAAACATAAAATAAAATTATCAGTTTCAGTTTTTTAACCACATCTACACTACCACCTTAATGTCGCGAGAGACTTATCCAAATACTTGAAGCCCAATCTGCGCACAAGTTTAAAGACATGCGTACTACATGTACGAGTAGAATATACCACGTACTGTGACACCCACCGCCTGATGTCAATCAGTTTAGCGCTGCTGGGTAGGTGTTATGGTGTACTAATAAAAAGGTTTCTATTCCTGATTAACTTCGCAAGCTCAGTATGGAAAGAGAATTGTGTTTAATAAAATTGACTGGTTTTGTTTTTTCTCAATATGCGTAGTTTCAGCTCCACCATACAGGTCAGTGTCATAAAAGTATCTGTTTTGCATGTTTAGTGTCTGTTTAACTAGAGGTGATCAAATCACTGATTTTAACAGATGAGTCTTAGTCCTACTGAAAAGGAGGATAAAATAAAACCGAATGAAAAGCGGAAGATAAACTGAGCAGTGATTGTTATTTTCCGGTCCGTACTGTGTTTCGATAAGCATAATATTTCTGTCAAATGTACAAAGTATTCATAACAATATGGAACTTATGGTAACGTTCGTGATGGGTACGATAAAAACGACACTGCTATCCAGAGTAAATAAAACAGTCGAGGATTTTTTACTGGGTGGACGTTGTCTGGCCGTCCGTGTTCTAAAAAATTATGGTACTTTATTCATGTGTTTATGTTATAATCGATCAGACTCATTATCTTACTTAAAGCCGAATGGTAAGAACAGTTGGATCAGTTTGGTTTATAGATTTTCTCACGCTACCTAAGACTTTTAAGAAGTGAATTAAGGCGTTAAAGAACTTGAAACTGTTATTACAATCGTTGTACTTCAAAACTATTCCGACTTATCTGGATAGTCTCAACTTCGAACCTTATTTTATGTGCGATAGTTTGAAATGCTCTTGAAATATTTCTTTTTGTAATAAAATATATCATTTAATGTATTTACAATTAGTTTAGTCTTTCAATACAGATCCTTGTGTTACACATGATAGGTGGTACAAAACTGTCCATATCTAAAATGTCATATTTAATGACGGATTTATATCAGGTAATTATGTTTGATAGATCTTCAAGGTGAATGTCTTTCTCAAATGATTTGGTGGAGATGGAAATAATCACCCTGTAAAAGCGATTCATGCACACCAAAAAAATCCGTTAATAATATATGAATGCAAAATGGAAATTCGTTTGCATGACCTGATTTGTCTAAAGCATTTTTTTTACAAACAGAATTCTGGTCTTGAGTCCTGCTTGGTTTCATTTTCACTTCCAGCTTCGTAGAACGAAATCCCAAACTTAAAGCTTCTGTAATTATTACGCACTTTGTTTGTTTACCATCGATTTAATCAAAAACTCGAACGATTTCACACTTGTCACGATGGAATTCAAATCTTCTTAACACGTGACGTCCTTTGTACTGATTTTTACAGTCCGAAAGTTTCATCATGACACAAGACAGTCACAAAACTACTTCTTCTTGTTTGCTTTAAAAATATGATATTCATAACAATGATACAATTGTACTGAGTTCTACAACATCACAATAAATCCAATATTGTACGCTGTTGTATGTTCAGTATTATATGGTGTATGTTCAATATTATATGGTGTTGTATGTTCAGTATTATATGGTGTTGTATGTTCAGTATTATATGGTGTTGTGTGTTCAATTTCATTTTAAACATGAAATAAATCGTCACTATAGTTGAAATTTACACTCGTTGTTTAATTAAACCTAAATATTACAAGCGTTTAAAATAAATTTACTATTTATGATGACGACAAACACATTTGAAGAAAAATGTATTATAGATACGGCTGATATGGGTATTAAAACTTTG
>VWRL01001251.1:0-49846 GCA_011833715.1 Carcinoscorpius rotundicauda
TTTATTTTTCATATATTCTTGCATAGTTAATCAACGAATATTTCTGCCAGCCATCCCTAATCTAAAACTGACAGACCATAGGGAAGACATCAGCACCCAATGCTAACTCTTGTTCTTGTCTTGTGTGACCAGTTCGTGGATTTTGACTGATACCCACAGGATCGCAATCTAGCAATTTAGCCATTAAATATCACAACCAATTTAATTACTATTTAGTGAGTCGGTTATCTTTTGATTTCTGATTTTATTTAATTCATAAGGCTCAGTGTGTAGAATGTGATAAAGAAACTACTGGGTGTTTGTACTTTAAAATTAATAATAATGTAAAGATGATACATGTGATGCCAATATAAAGTTCTCGCATTTTAAGGTGAAGGTGCGTTACAAACCTTAAAGTAAATTCTTTAGCGTAAATGGTGTGTAGTGACTCGCTCAAAATTACAAATGAAAACAAATAAAATGGCAGTTCTGATAAACATTCAGTTAGGAACTGTTTTAATTAAAATCATGTGCATGAATGTTGATGTCTTAATATCATATTGAGTTTTATGAATTGTATGAATTGTTTTTATATGCTACAGTTTTGTAGTTTCTGTAAAAAAGTAACCAAAAATAGTTTAAACTAATAATTATTGTAAATATTAACAATTAGTATTTTTGCTGTAATGCACCTTGAAAATAATAGAACGAAATTTTAATAAAAATTCCATTTACTTCTTCCTGACACTTGTTGAAAATTTGTAATAACAGTAATAATAATTGTAATTATTGTTATAAATTGTAATAATAGTAAAAATAATTCTATTGTTAAGAATTGTAATAATAGTGATAATAATTCTAACAATGTTATAAATTGTAATAATAGTAATAATAATCGAAATTATTGTTATAAATTGTAATAACAGTCAGGACAACAAGAAGAATAAAACATAAAACACGAAAACGAGACTATTTTAAAACAGTTATGTCCAAAATTCTTACGAATATATCAGAAAGGCCAAAAATAAAAACTTATTAATCATGATAAAGCAAACATTTTTAATGACTGTCTGAGAGCAACATGGAAAAGAATAACAAAGAAAATATCTTAGAATATTTATAATTATTTGAAAAAAATTTACACAAATGTTATATAGATATAAATGAATAGATATCAGCGAGAAAGAAGCATCTACTGTAAACTCCCGGGCTGTCAATGAAAACAGAGGTTCCACTACCATTTTATAAAGTACTCATGGTTCCAGGTACGGAGATCATTGTCACTTAAACACCTGCAAAGAATTATCTTCCAGCTTCGTAATTAGGGCAGTGTTTACTGTGATTGTTCAGACACATTCGCTGATTGACTGCTTTCAAAGAGGGTAGGGATAGAAACAAAAATGTCATAGCTCCAGAAATTGATGCAAACCTGTGCGAGGACTATATGCTATAGCTAACCCTAATTTAGCAATGTGAAATTAGAGGGAACGCATCTAGACATCATCACCTATTACCTACTCTTTTACCCAACAATAGTGGTATTAACCACCACATTATAATGCTCCCACGGTTGAAAGGGAAGCAGGTTTCTTGGGATGGGAATTCGAGCCCACGTCTCTCAGATTGCAAATCGAGCACTCCAACCATATGACCATGTCAGGCTTAAAAACTTGATTTCATGTTTTCATGTTGATCTGAATCACCCTCTGATTGTTCAATTGTCATACCAACGTACGCTCTGATGCCACTTTGTGAGCTCAGTAACGTGCCTTCTAGTACCAGTTCCTAAGACAGCTTGGATGTCTCCATTGCATCTCTGTGGTCTGAAATAAATGACAACAGTTACGTAACTTTTGGGTGTATATATTGTGTAATAGCTATGCAACCCTCAGGTGTTGACATAATTTATATATTACGTAATAGTTAAGTAATTATTAGGTGGTATCCTTAATTATTTCAATTTAAATATTTTGCATTCAGTTATATTCAGAATTTTTACGACTGTGTTATCAAGTTAAGTTTAATGATGATGTGCTGATTCAGTTTCTAGTTTGTAAAAAAAGCTCAATTTTTAATAAGTGTTGCTTCGGTTCTGAAACAGAAGCAACACGATAAATAGGTTTGTTTTTTATGAGCTGTGGAAGACAGAGCTGGCTGTTCTTTATTACTGTATTCCTTAATGTGATAAATAATTCACCATTGAACGCTTTTGTTTACAAAATGTACAGCTCAGTGGCTTACTTGATTGGTTAATCATTCTGGAGTGAATAACAATCTTGTTGCTCTAGTAGAACTAAGGTCAGAAGTTTAGCAATTTCATGGTGTTTTATTTACTGGAATGACAGACACATCAACATCTTGAGTATTAAGAAGTGACCGTCATGATAGAATTTCTTTGCGAGAACTAGTTAAATGTCAAATTGTTGCAAGCCTTTCCGAGTTAGTTTGAGCTAAGAATGTCAGCTTCATTTGTAATGTAGTTGTTAGAAACACACGACTTAGTGCAAGTCAGTTGAGTAGTATCGAATGTATAGTGACAACTTTTAAAGTGTAATAATTACCGATTAGATTGTAATAACAAAGTAGAGAAGAAATATACATTCTGTGAATTGGGTTCTAAAGTAATTGAGCTATGAGGACGTTTAACGTAAAAGAGAATAATTTAAATCTCTGGATACAACTGTGATAATCAGTAGTGTAACAAATTTTGACTTTTTTAATATATTATTTAAATCAAGTGAATTATGTGTTGTCCGGTTACTGATGAAATTTATAGCGAATAAGTTCCATGCACATACTGTACCGAAACGCGACTCCCATGAAACCCAAGAGCAGATCTAAAAACTTGGAGAAAAAGAGTTCGAAAGAGGAATTTCTTGATGCAAAATCGTTTTCTTTTTCAACAGAGCTGAATATAAACTACGAAAAGTCTTAAACAAACTTGAAACAATTAGCCAGCAGTTCAATATACATCGGACTGTTAAGTTCGACCCTATTTTCTTCTTTTTGTTTGAATAGCTATTCACTCATATGTTGCACGAGTTACAGGGTGTTGCTTATTGTTCTTACAGACGTAATTTTCATACGTAACACCATTCTTACTTTTATTACCTTGGCACTTTCTTTAACGTATTTACTTAATGTAATTTTCGTAAACCATGCCAAATGTATGTTTGTTTGTGAATTTCGCCCAAAGCTACTCGAGGGCTATCTGCGCTAGTCGTCCTTCATTTAGCAACGTAAGACTAAAGGGAAGGCAGCTAGTCATCATCACCAACCGCCAACTCTTGGGCTACTCTTTTACTAACAAATATTGGAACTGACCGTGCTATTATAACGCCCCCACGACTGAAAGGGCGAGCATGTTTGGTGCGAGCGGGATTCGAACCCACGACCCTTGGATTACGAGTCGAAAGCCTTAACACACTTGGCCATACCAGGCCCGCTACATGTATAAATGAACTTAGTATTTCGATGTTTTATGAATATCGGGTAAACATGCAGATATGTTACAGCGTGATAATTGTTTTCATGTCTCCGATGTTATGATTCTATTAATCCCATCAGGTGTAAGATATGAGTAGTAAAAAGTATTGGTATACACAAATAAACATTGCAACAGTGTATTTTATACAGAAGACAATTAAATATTGATATTACTCACTTATGCAGGGCTTACCCTGAACTAAATTTTTCTGTTGCCAGGCTATTAGCCAAATGATGTTTTTGGTTGCCAATTTTACCAGTGTTTTAGCCAGATAGGTTTCATCCATATCCAACACTCCAGCCAGTTACATAGGACAAGACAGTCAAAGAATAAATAACAACTAAGTTCTTATCATACATTTTATTTCAATGAATTTATCAAATTTATTATAAACCAACAGTTTGACATTAACAAAGTTCAATGTTTTTCACACACAAATCATTACAATAATGACATGGGAAAACGAGTCACTAAATTGAAAGTAACTGTCATTACATGCTGCTAAACAGGGGTTTCTCTAGGCTTGCAAACCAGAGAGAAGTTTTGTTCTAATTTTACAAAGTTATGGAAAAGTTTTCAGTCAATAACATTCTTTTCTTCTATAATATAATCTGTATAAGATTACTTTTCCTTGAGCTTACGAAGGATGAGGTTAGGTCTGTTTTAGGAGACCACTTCTCCCAAGTCTCTCTCGTGAGAGCCCTGCTTAATAAAATACATATCATCATTCAAACATCACCAAACTAAACTTGACAAGTTTCAGTAACATTTATGCTGAAAATCTGAACGCAAATTCATGACAAAATAAAAAAATATAAACATGCCTTGAAGCATGTCATTTTGTTGTACCTTATTACTCATTTACAGTAACAACTGGTGCCTTTGTTTCAATGATTACATCAGAATACGTCTGTTCTTTTTTGTACTCCAGATCTTAAAGGCACGTTTAAAATCAAAATTTCCAGTGTTTAGACCATCTATTGACAGGCACATGATATTTTCCAGGTTTTTTAGTGCTCATTGAATTCCTCAGACACGTTTTTATCAAATTCTGCTTACTAAAAATCTCTTTCACAATCAGCTGTTGAAACTGAAACTACCAGCAGTCTCTCTGCCAGTTCTGCACTTGCAGGAAAAGACTGTCCGTGTTTTACTGCAAAACTGCAGAAATTTTTAATGTCTGTTCCACTTTCAAATGTAGATCTAGCAAATTTTGAAAATGATTTCAATTCTTGGTTTTTTCCCAAAGGTTGACAAATAATCATTAATTGTGTCAATGTCTGCTGAAATGTCTGAGTCTTTGAAAAGTGGTTGAAGAAACTTTTGAGGGAAGTCAAAATAGCTGCATCATCATTATCTAAAAGCCTGTCATTCAAACTTTTTATCATATTTTCTGTGAGCTTATCACACGTGTTTTTTGCCTCAGACCTTTGAACTGCACTGTCTCTTATGGTATGCCCACCAAACTGAAAAGTGTTCAGTCCATCTAAATTTAACTGAGGCTCAGCTGGCACCTCGTTAAGAAATTTTGACAGCATTTCACTAGATTTGTTTTGTTTCATTTCCTCCAGGCACTCAATAGTTGAAGCCAGCAGTGGGTGAACTTCAGAGACATTAAGATTTTTCCTCTGAAATGTTTTTGACAAAATGGCTAATGGCTTCAAACAATCAGCCAAGTAATGTGACACATACAGAAATTTAAATGAAGTGATGGGTTTATACAAGCTAAGAGCCATAGATACAGACACAAGGCTGGAGTAGTTGGAAAGCAGTGCATCTACTGCACTTTCAAAACTTAACCACCTGGTGTGAAAGATCTCTTTAAACCTCTTTTCTTCTGCATTGATAAAGTTGCCATAATTTTTGGCGAGTACTTAAAAAACTTAAAGATGGAATTGATAATATCCTGGTACTTGACAAGATGTTGTATGCTGTCAGCTCCTGTGGGTGACACAACTCAAAGCTAGTCTGTGTGCGATACAGTGTGTGGCTGGGACCACTGGTACAAATTGCTTTGGTCTTGTAACTACTCCAGACTTTGACCTAACCATCACAGCAGCACCATCAGGGCTGACACCAAATAAATTTTTCACTTCAATACCCTTCTCTGATAACATACTAATGACTTTTGTAAAAATGTTCTCAGCATTTGTAAAGTTCACAGATTCCAAGGAAATTGGTCTGTGGTGTCACTGTACCAAAGTGATCCATCTTTAGCACACGGATGTAGCTCACAAGGTTCTGTTTTACTGAAATGTCTGTACTTTCATCAATCATGATGTTGAATTTTCCATGTTGGGCCAGTTTGATTTTTAAATTTTCTCGCAACACTTCTGCCATACAATACTAATACCAGTGTTGTGTTCATAGGTAGAATGTTGGTCTACTACCAAATGCTGAATTAAAACAAAAAGAATAAATACATAAATAAATAATTTGTGGGAATAGTAACTCTAGAACATGAATACATAAATCAGTGACAAATTTAATCAAGAACAACGGAGAAATTCCACTTGTAAAACATAAAAACTGTATTATGTACATAATAAATAATTTGTGAGATTAGTAATTGTGAAACATGAACACAAAAATCAGTAACAATAACAAATTTTTCATTAAGAACAAGAAATAAAATCCACTTGCAACAAGAACAGAAAAACTGTATTGTATACATAATAACTTACTGCATCATACATAGTCTGTTTAGATCTGGAATTAGGGAATTTGGTAGATCATGCTTTGCTGCAAAGTAAACATTGTGTATTGCAGCTGTGATGACAATCTCACTTTTATTTGAGCCAGTTAAATTCATTTAACCATTTTTCTTGGTACGATCATGAACTGTCAGTTTCAGATTTGGATTTTTTTGATGGAGGCATCAGACAACTTTCACTGTCTGAGGGACGTTTGGCCTGCGAAGAAGCCATTCTGAGATCTGATTAATTCGCTGCATATTGGCTCAATTTATAGAGAATCTTTCTACTAATTAACATTTGGTTTTTTACAAGTACGTGTTTATTATGGTATTAATCCAGTAACCGCTTTTAATTAAACTTACCGGCCAAGCCATGCGCCATTAGATAATGTAATTACAGGTGTGAGAGCCATCACAATCTTCATGGTCGTCATTTAATCATAGCGCCGCTAATCAACAACACATAAATGAGTTATCCGTGTCAAGCCCTTAAGTTGCTTTTGATTGAACAATTTTTCACACGTTTGTCGATCCTGACTATGACCTTGCATGAATGCAGACTGGTCACATTTGTCGATCCTGACTATGACCCTGCATGAATGCAGACTGGTCACATTTGTCGATTCTGACTATGACCCTGCATGAATGCAGACTGGTCACATTTGTCGATCCTGACTATGACCCTGCATGAATGCAGACTGGTCACATTTGTCGATCCTGACTATGACCTTGCATGAATGCAGACGGATTATTGATTTTTATCTGCTTACTGCATACTTGCATTAAAAGAAAGTTGACTTAGTGAACCCGTCAAGCATTTTGTAAACAAACAGTGTTTCGCCGGTATATTCGCCAATTACAATTTTTCTTTGCCAAAAAAACAAAACTAATAGCCATTGGCGAATATGGTGAGCGACAGCGTGAGCCCTGCTTATGGAAAATCAAAACTCACTTTCTTATTTTAGTAACATTTGTTTTAATTTTAACTGTGTTTTTAAGCATATAATACATGGAAAAAATTACAGAACTTAAGAAAGCAGACAATCGTACGTTACGACTAGCACTTCGTTTATAACTACAAAGACATCGTCACGCTCAGGTAACTTGGTTTTAATAAATAAAATATTTGTAAAACGCACAATTATATTCGTTTATCTCAAACTCGGTTTTTATGGAGTTTGGAACTATTAAATAATACGATGAGTAATTCGTTTGTCCAACACAAAAAAATTATATAAAGATATTATACTACACAGAACATTTCACAAACAAGTTGCATACATTGTTTAAAGGAATTAGATAATTTGCAATATATTTCGTTGTTTTTTCTATTGAGTTTTCTGCCCCATACTTGTTTACGTGTAACAAGTTCAAATAGAAACCTCGATAGCTCAAAAGAATAAATGGTTATTGTGTTACTTTCTTTTATATCTGATGATAAATCAGACAAGCAAACAAACAAAACTCAATTACAAAGGAAACCGAAACTTTAATATTAAAATATATATAAATATTGATCTCATGCGATGTATAACAACGTGCAATGTGTAACAAGTAATTTAAATGAAACAACAGATTCTTTTCAATATTCCGCGTAATTTTCTATTGTTTTTTATATTAACTCGCAATAACGTTGTCGCTCACAAATTCATATATTTTGCGAAAGGTTTATTTTAACATTTAAAAAAACTATGTCTCAAAATTGGCTAAAATAAAAGAGGAATTCTCTTAATATTTGTTTGCAGGTAGGGTAAACTGTCTTAATTTAGAAACACAAAAGCCAGTAAAGCTGCTCTTAGTTTCTGTAAAACTGATGTGAGAAAAACTACGCAAGACAATTTATAAACGATTAAGTCAAAATGTTTATGATGAACAAACAAAGTTGAAATGAGCAGTAGTTGTTTACTTCAGCGTGACTCGAATTTGTTTTTTTTTTAATTTCGCCCAAAGCTACTCGAGGGCTATCTGTGCTAGCCGTCCCTAATTTAGCAGTGTAAGACTAGAGGGAAGACAGCTAGTTATCACCACCCGCCGCCAACTCTTGAGCTACTCTTTTACCGACGAATAGTGGGATTGGCCGTGACATTATATCGCACCCACAGCGGAAAGGGCGAGCATGTTTGGCGCGACGGGGATGCGAACTCGCGACCCTCAGATTACGCGTCGCACGCCTCAACACGCTTGGCCATGCCGGGCCGCGTGACTCGATTAGACAAAGTTTTGAAGGACTATCTTCAAAAGTACAAAGAGGTGGAAAGGAGGCCGGCATAGCCAGTTGGTTAAGGAGTTCGACTCGTAATGCGAGAATCGCGTGTTAAAATCTCCCTTATACCAAACACACTCGCCCCTTTTACCTTTCAGCCGTGGAGCGTTTATAAGTGACGGTCAATCCCACTATCTTGAATAAAAGAGTAGCCCAAGAGCTAACGGTGGGTGATGATGACGAACTGCTTTCCCTCTAGTGTTCCACTGTTAATTTATGGAAGGCTAGCACAAATACCCCTCGTGTAGCTTTGCGCGAAATTCAAAAATAAACCAAGAAATAGGTGGAAAAGGATGGCATTTGGAAAGAATTTAGAATCAGCTCCAGGTTTGTAATTTTCAAGAAGGAACTTCAGCTGATTAGCCCCTCATACACTCTGTAAAACAGATCCCGATTGAAAACTGAAAAAGAGCAGTAGTTTGTTTTGAATCTACTCATAACTTAAGCTGACTGGAGTTCAAAGTGCACGTGAACGAGTTTCAAACAGATAGTCTGCTCGGAGTGTTTTTGTTTGTTTGTTTAGAATTAAGTAGAAAGCTACCAAATGGGCAACCTGTGCTCTGCCCACCACAGGTATCGAAACCCGTTCTTTAGCTGGTAAGTCCACAGACATATCGCTGAGCCATTTGGAAGCAGGTATGTTTTCATCATGGTATCTTTGTTTCTATTAAAGTCAGTGTATCTTTTATGAGTATTGTGTTTTATCGCCTTTTGCGTTTGAATTAACACGAACATTTTCGCTGCGGCATAACGGTTTTCAAAATGTCTCCGATTTTTTAAGTTAAACGTTTAGATTATGACTCCGTCATCTCTCGATCGATATGAGTTACAATTACAAAAAAAGAAAAGAAAAGGTAGGGGTGGGTTTTCTTACAGCAAAGCCACATCGGGTTATTTACTGAGTCCGCCAAGAGTAATCGAAACCTTATATTAGCGTTGTAAATCCCTTTACTCACCGCTGTATAAGTGAGGGACAAAAGGAAAAGAAACAGCATCTTAATTAATGTCATTTCAATTAACTCTACTGACTCTCTTTTTGAACTAAAAGGCAGCTTAAGAATCTATGAGTAAGGGACGTTTTTTCATCGACTTATAGAGATCTAGTTATGACAAATAACTTTAGAACAAACAAAAAACACAAGTAGAAACAGAAAATATTTCTTCTACTGCACAGGTACACCCATAATTTTATACATAGAGGAATAATTCGTGAGCGTTTTTAAATAATTTCATTCAAGCATTACATGAAAGACTATACAATACTTCAATGCATGAACACATTACACCCAAAACGTTGTACATAATACAATACAAAGAATAGTACACAATTTATTATGATACTTTATTTCGAGCAAGCAAACTGGAGGCAATTGTGATGCGCTGATTTCTATTCTTTTCGCTCAAACAGTGTGATACCCAAGCGCCGAGTTTCTGAGCCATTGAATGAAGGTGGTTCATCACAGTTTTTTTATCACAATCCATCTGCCAAGCCCCGAGTTTCTGAGCCACTGAATGAAGGTGGTTCACCACAGTTTTTTTATCACAATCCATCTGCCAAGCCCCGAGTTTCTGAACCATTGAATGAAGGTGGTTCACCACAGTTTTTTTATCACAATCCATCTGCTCCGCTAATTCTCTAGTCGTTTGACGTGGATTTTCGTGAATAAGTAGGTTCAATCGCTCTTCATCAAACACAGTTGGTCGACCAATGTGGGACCCGTCCTTCAGATCAAAATTCTTATTTTTAAAGCGCGAAAACCAACGGCGGGCGGTACTTTCAGGCATTGCTCCTTTGCCATTCACAGAACAGATCTCACGAGCAGCTTCGGCGGCGTTAACACCTCGATTAAATGCGAAAAGCAGATGGTGTCGAAAATGCTCGATTTTGTCCACTTGACATTCCATTTAATGAGTTGAAAATGAAAGCAAAAATTAAAGAAATATGAAAATCAAACACACCATCTATTAGAGCAAAAAATTATCTACCAAATGACATGAAATATTTTGCGAAAGCGTTTCATTTATGAATGTATTTTTTAACTTGAAAAACGCTCACGAATTATTCCTCAACCCAATAAAAGTAAACGTCCTTAAAAATCTATACTAGAAATTAATTTGCAGACTAGGATTGGGTGTATTGAAACGTAGACTAAAAGTAAGACCAGCTTAAACTGACAAGTTTGGATAAGCAAGAATGAAGTAGCTAGAAACAAGTTTGTAGATTTTGAAAACACCTTTCAAAAAACAATTGCTGGATTATACTGCTGGTTGTCTAGACGACGGGCTTAAATAAGCCACTTTCTTTGTTCAGTCACATTCATAAATAACGATGCGGGTTAAACTTGAACGATTCGTCAAGCAGCACGTGGGCGAGGCATCAGGCTCCAATACTATGGCTTAGCTAACGTTAATTTAAAACTGTTGATCAGATAAAGGGAATCAGTCAACAGGGTCTGCTGCCTACACGGTTACTGTTGACTGATTAACGGAATAAACTGTTATTGTTACAACACTTCGCATCACTGTTCAAAACTTAGACCTTTCGATTCCAACTGGTTGGCCGAACCCTACCAAATAACGATGCGAGTCTATTCAATGCTGTCACAGGTTCATCCTACAGCAACGTACTAATTATTCATTTCAATTAATGGAAGGTGGTTCTTTTCACCTTGGTTCCACTGTGGCTGACGTGCTCCAAAAATATTCCTTTACTTATACTTTTCTACACTTACACAAATAAAACGCCCACTATATTTTTTTGAATACTTCTCTCCCACATCTGTGAATGCTAGATGTACTTCCGCAAGGTCCTCGAATGTGTTATTTTTATAAGAGCGAATAAAATTAAAATTAGAAGCAACAAATATAGTTACTTCTTGATTTTGAATGTCATATGTCATGTTGTGCTGTAGCTTCAAGGGTGCATAATTCTTTTCGTGATTTATTGTATGTGGACGTTTCACTAACGTCACGATAGTAAAACCTGTAGCATTAAGTGTTCCTTATGTAACGTAATTTTAGAGTCTACTGGCTAAATGACAGACTAAACACAACTGTACAATGGTGCGAGTGATGAAAACAAATGACCTCTCCAGGTGGGCTTAGACTCCTATTTGTGAAAATGAAGTACATGTGATACCTCTCAAACTAGTGTGTTTGATGAAGAAGATTTCTGTGTGTAAGCCACTATTTAATAATCATTTTTGGATCACGGACTCCTTTTAGAATCTAATTCGAAACTATGGACTCTCTTCCCAGAAAAATGCAAATAAACATATGCACATAGATATATATAAAATAATAAAAGAAAAAAATCAATTTTAGTCCTCTACCTCACGTACACCCTAAAGCTTAAGGACCACCTATTAAAAACCCTGGATTGTAAACAATGACCAAAACTAGAAACAATTATTAAGCCTAATTTCTTTATGTTAAGTGTCTTAAATAGCTTTTCTACTGGCCCGGCATAATTAAGGATTTCGACTCGTAATCTTATGGTCGCGAGTTCGAGTTCCCGTCGCACCAAACATGTTCGCCCTTTCAGTCGTGGGGCGTATAATGTACCGGTCAATCCAACTATATTTTGGTAAAAGAGTAGCCCAAAATTTGGCGGTGGGTGGTGAAGACTAGCTGCCTTCCCTCTAATCTTACACTGTTAAATTAGGGACGGCTAGCCCAGATAGTCCTCTGCTGAATTCTTTGAAATATTACACCTCACATTAAGAAAGGTTTATTGGGATAAAACAACGCGTTACAATCTTTATAAGAACATAAGTAATGTATATTTATGTAATTATATTCATTACCTGTTTGTTTGTTTTTTAATTTTGTTCCAAGTATGTAGTTTATTCTTGTCGATCACCTGGTGTGTCAGTGTTAAGTTTGCGAGATCACACCGTTACAATCTTTGTCACGATACCAACGGCGAATAGAGCGCAGATAGCCTAATGAGGCTTTGCGTTCAAACAAATAAATAATTATCTGATCTAAAGTTGGTATTACTTATAATTGTGTGTTATTTAATTTTTATAACACAAAGATATGCTTGTGTTCTATGATGAGTATGTGTGTATGGAATCTGAACATATAAGTGGATGTGTGACATGAGAATGTAAATTTCACAATTCACCAAACAGCTTACGTGACGTCACGAGATAACACTAGTAAATCAGACATATCAAATTGATTTTATAATACTAGGGAACTTATAAGGGATCCTACAATTTTTATTCTCTAATATTAAGGCGTTCAAAAGGTATCCTATAATTCTTATTGTGTAAAATTAAGATGTTCATAAACGTCATTACAATCTTTGTTCTTCAATATTAAGACATTCATACTGTATCATATAATTTTTATAATTCAAAATTAAAGTGTTCACAAGGGCTCCTACAATATCTGTTCTCCAATGTTAAAGCATTCATAAGGGTCCACCCAATTCTATTTCATCAATAGTTAGATCTTCAGAAAGATCCTTACAAAGGTGTTTGTAAGAGACCCTACAATTTTCGTTAACCAATATTAAAGCGTGTGTAAGGGTCCCTTTAATATTTATTCTCTAATTCAAAGGTTTTTGTAAGAGAACCTGAAATGTTAGCTTTATAGCATGAATGATGAACGTGATATGTTACAAAATTCATGGATTTGTTTCATTGACATGGTGTTTAGGATTTTTGTGACGTGATATAAATAATGAATATGAAGTTTTTGTATTTTAGAAGTACGAGCTGTTATCTTGAGATATGTAGGCGAAAACTCTTATATCATCCTTATAATGTGTAAGATGGTTTTAGCGATGTGTATATTTCTGTTGAATGTGGTTTGGAACACCCATATAAGTGTATTCGTATTACACAGGCAGTAGACTACATTTAGGAATGGCCAAGGTACGCAATCGATATATTATCTAACAAATCCCCCAAAAAAGCAAGAAACTATCGTTAAGATAACGAATCAGAAAGTGACCAACTCACCAGATTGTTCATCTTTCTTGTTGCTGTTTCAATTGAGATAATATTACAACTGTTTCATCACTGAGATTAATTAATTAAACCTAAATCCATTATATGTGATTCTTGACAGTGCATGAGGTCATCGCTTAGCCCTATTAACTAGCGATACTGTATAAATAGTTTACGAAAACATTCGAAAATTAGATATCAAAAACTTCTTGTTTCTCTCCAATGCTTAGGTTCATGATGAAATAGGAATTACTAATCATTAATAAACGAACATTAGATGAAAGTAACAAGTAGAATATTACATAACATACAATCAGTGTTATAAGGGAGTGAATTCTCACCACATATATAAAGTGAATGAGTAAAAAAAGTCATCATACGTAATATTAAATGTTATTACTCACATTAATAGAATACATTTTTTCCTCCTTTTTCGTCTGTTTTTTTTAAAAACACGTTTAGCATTCGTAAAGATTTGAATGATACGTTCTCTAAATACACAGGATTTAAAGTGTGGTGGCTGTAGTTAAATATTACCAAACTGGTGCAATTTGAAATGTCTTTATTATAAAATACTCGTTTTCTAAACAAATAATTCTATCAACACTTTATTTGAAAAGAGTGATTCAGTAACAATAAAAGTGTTAAACAATTATATTATTGTTTTCATTTCAGGTACCATTATTTTTTGGTTGATAACGTTTCCATTAATATTTGTAAAGGAGGGATTACCACTAATGGTACTTGTAGCATGGTAAGCACAAATTTTTTATTGGTAAAATTTGTTTATTGTTAGGTGGAAAACAATCCCAAAGGATCGAACTTCTAACTAATGTTATTCACCTTCAAGTTTACAGCTAATTGGTTCAACTGTCTAACAGTTTAGAAATACTTTAATTTATTCAATGTTTATTATCATGATTTTTAAACTGATTTCTTATTATCAATGTTTTTAATGGTATTTACGATTTTTTTAATGATTAAATGTTTCTAACTTGTAAACGACTTATGACCCAGAAAGGTGTGTAGTTTAAAACCATATAATTAAACTCGAATTTTTTAACTGGTACTTACAGTAGGCAAAATAATTTACATTTAAATACTAATTGTTGGTGTTAGTTTTACGTCATAGCCAATCAACTACTTTACAATAAAATTGGTGTTTTCATTTTTATTTTTTCCTCTTTTACCCTGATCTAGAATCTAATTTAAAATTGTCTTCCTATAATGAAACTTTCTTATGTTGATTTAATAGAACAAGAATCCTTTCAGTTAAATGTGCCAATTATCCAGTGTACTAATATACTACTGTAATATTATAATGACGCTAATGTTTAACAGGTTACATTACAATTGTTGTTATTTGCCGTTTAGCTCATGTTACTTTCAATATAAATGTATATCTACTGCCCCCAGCAAGAACAGCGGAATGTTTCCGGAATTACAATGCTAAAATCAGCGGTTCGATTCTTCTCGGTGGGCTCAGCAGATAGCCCGATATGTCTTTGCCGTAAGAAAACACACACACGAATATCTACTGATGTCTGTAACTGTAGAGATATTTATCAAAGCTACATCTTTTTCTTTTAGTATTATGTTGTGGAGACACTACAAGTCAGCTGTATGTGTGAGACCAATACAAATAAATAAAGAAATACAGACTGAAGAAAATCCAGAAAAGAGAACAAAAAATGATGACGTCAGTATTAACAAACTATTTAGTTCAAGGTTTTTTAAAGAAATATTTATATTTGAAAATTCTGTAAGAAACCAGAAATGTAGTTTTACTTTTGTTTGTTTCTGTAAAGCTACACAACTGATCATCTGTGGTGAACCACCACTGGTAAAGAAACTCAATTTCAATGTTATAATCCTTCAGATTTACCACTGGAGATAAAAACTTATGATGAAAGCAAAAATCTTTACTTTCTGTAAAACGAATTTTGTATTAATTCAGATTTACTGAATAATGTTGTTTGTATTATTATAGCATATTAGTTGAAAAGCAGTATTTGTATGTTTTTCTCTTAGTTTCTAAGCAGAACTATTTCCTGAAGAGCGAACTTTGAGGTTACCAGTAGAAGAAATTAACATTAAAAAAGGAAATACAAGCTAGATATTCCAATATTTTGTAATTCGTATCCACGAGAGAGTCTTTTTTCATGTTTTAGATATGTATCCCATTGGCACAATGGCAAATATGAAAAATTACAACTTCAGAAACCTGGTTTCGATACCAGTAATAAGCAGAGCACAGAAAATCCATTGTGTAGCTTTGGTTTAAATTTAAACAAACGAAGAAATATTTGATTAAATATACATGTTTTTTGTTTCTTTAGAATTACATGGAACCGACGACTAGTCGTCAAGAATACCACGCATTTATGTGTTCCAACGAAAGAGGTAAAATATATCTTTAAGAATTTCAGTGAGAAACTTTCTAAAACATTTGTGTTATTTGTAAACCAGAGAAAAAACCTCCTCCTCGGCCCCCTTTCATATTTACCTCAATTGCAGATCTAAAATACACTATTTTCCTATAGAAGATGTACATATCAACAACATTCACGTCCTTCTAATGATTATCATAGTTTAAACACCAGACTGTGGAACGTAAATTGAGTGTTGAGTTCTTACACAACTCATAACATTTATACACATTGTTGCACAGTGTCTATCAAGTGTATCTCAGATAAAACAAGTACATTGTGAAAAGTCTCTTACAAAGAAATACGTTTGACCTTCGTCTCTGTTTCATGATTCATTATATTTGTGTCCTCTTTCGTATTCCCAATGTTTCACGGATATCATTGGTTCTAATAACTTACGGTTAAGCCCACAATGACTACTTTCACTCATTATATTTTAATTATGTTTGTTGTAAATAGTCTGGTATGGCCGAATTATCATTATTTTTACTTCTTCTACATACTTAATATAAACGATATTTTAGATCACGTTCTGTGTCTCAAAAACAGTTTCTTTCATGTCAACATTTAATGCTTCAGTAAAGTACATCATTAGGTTAATAAAACAATTAGCTGGCATTCAAAGATTTATAAGCATAACGAAGTGATCTTAACACATTCGCACGCGATACTGTGAATGTGCCTTGTTTTGTTCCTGCAGTAGAAGTTATTCAGGGAAAGGTAATAAGGTGTTTATTTTCTTTCAACGTTTAATGTCAATGCTCAAGTTATTCTCGAGAATAATAATTTCTGGTGTAGAATGGAATGTTGGTAGGAGACCAGGGTTTAAATATTATTTTTTAAGGTTTTGAACTTTAATAAAAGGTCCATCTATCATGTATGGGCTTGACCTGTAGACGGTGTTACATTTTTTTAAATTTGTTCTATTAAGGTTTAAGTCTTCTTTGTCGGTAAAAAAGTTGAAATAAAATGTAATAGTGAGTTTCTAAATATAGGGTTTTCTCCCTAAAAAGAAAATTGTTTACTTCACGTCTGATATACGTATCTTGATGTGTGTGTGTCATTGTGTGCATAATAATTCGTAAATATATCAGAGAGAAGCCTCTTAGAAATGAAGTTATTAATGACAAGAATTTTTTAATCTTTCTTTTTCAGATATTTCATCAGAGAAAGAAAAATGTGAAGAAGTTATTAAAAACATAAAGTCATGCTTGAAAAAAGCATCTTGTGTAATGGGAACATGTGACTTCCCACATGAACACAACACAGTGTACGAGGTACCAGAACTTCCATTTATTTCAAAGGTTATCGTTTTGTGATTATTATTCTGTGACCAATATTCTTACCATGTATAAATCAAAAGTAGGCGATGTTTAGTTCGGGCCGGCATGGCCAGGTGGTTAGGACGCTCGTCTCGTAACCCGAGGGCCGCTGGTTCGAATCCCCCTCTCACCAAATACGCTCGCTCTTTCAGCTGTGGGGGCGTTATAAAATGATGGTCGACCCCACGATTCATTGATTGAATAGTAGCCTTAGAATTGGCTGTGGTTTGTGTTGACTAGCTGCCTTCCTTTCTTCTGGTCTTACACTGCTAACTTAGGAACGACGAATACAGGTAACCCTCGTGTAGCTTTGGGTCAAATTAAAAAACAAACAAACCGAAGTATAGTTCTGCATATTTAAAATCAGGACGAATAGTGAATATAACTGTCGCTTCGACCGGAAATAAAACGATTAAAAGAGATATCTGTGTTGTTCGTCCTTAATTTTCAAGTGGTAGACAAGAAAGTAGCTGGTAAACACCATCTGCTACAAACGTATGAACTACTGTAATCGAATTACGTGTTTTCGCCGAACTCTCAGCCTTAAAAATCAAGAGAGTAAATTTACAGTAACATAATTCGAACTGCGAACCTATTTTAATTCCTAAGTCACGCTGATAAGAGAAACATAAAAACATTCTCTATGTGCACCTAATTAAACAGCAAATCTACTGATACATAAAATACAGATCAACTAGATAGTGAACCCCGAATAAACATAATTACTCATAATTGTACTTCCACTCGAAATAAACGTTTATTCATGTTGCATTTATATTACACTTGAAACATGTAGTTATGTATATTAAAAGTATTTTGTAATTTGAATGCACAGTCCACTCTTCTGAAATAAATTCAAATTTACTTTAAGTTTGATTCTTTGACATTAAAGATTAAGTCCTTTAACGTACTAATCTACTATATTTAAAATGATTTTATTATATTTTAAAAATCAACAAAAAATAAACAAATGTGTTTTACAGTCTGAAGTATATGAACTATAACTAAGTTACAAGTTCCGATGGACCAAGTTGACAATTCTTAGGTTGTCACGTACACAAAGTAATGTTATCTGTATACACACACTGCTGGTCAAAATCTTGAGGCCAATGAACATAAGGAAAAAATATGCATTTTGCGTTGTTAGGCTCAATCACTTATTTGAGTTGAGCTTCGAAAGATGAAAATAAGATTGTTGTTTTGTTTTTTGAGTTAAGCACAAAGCTACACAATGGTATATATGTGCTCTGCCCACCACGGGTATCGAAACTCGGATTTTAGCGTGTAAGTCCGCAGACATACAGCTGAGCCACAGGGGGGCAGAAAATAACACATTCGCACGCGATACTGTGAATGTGCCTTGTTTTGTTCCTGCAGTAGAAGTTATTCAGGGTTAGGTAATAAGGTGTTTATTTTCTTTCAACGTTTAATGTCAATGCTCAAGTTACTCTCGAGAATAATAATTTCTGGTGTAGAATGGAATGTTGGTAGGAGACCAGGGTTTATATATTATTTTTTAAGGTTTTGAACTTTAATAAAAGGTCCATCTATTATGTATGGGCTTCATCTGTAAACGGTGTTATACTCTTTAATAAGTTATATTAAGTTTCTAAGTCTTCGTTGTGGGTGCAAAGTTGTAATAAAATGTAATTTTGAGTTTCTAAATATAGGGTTTTCTCCCTAGAAGAAAATAAAAGAATGCTTACTTCACGTCTTACATAAGTATTTTGATGTGTGTCTGTGTAATTATGTATATAATGATTCATAAATATACCAGTTAGAAGCGTCTTAGAAATTAAGTTATTGATGAAAACAATTTTATAATCTTTCTTTTTCAGTTATATTGCCAGACAACATTTATACGGGGGAAATCGTGGTAACTAAAAATTTGACCGTACCTGAAAGGTATGTATTTTGAAATAAACTTCATACTCAGCTTAAATAGTTCTCCGAGCGCTCATCTCACAATCTGCAGGACGCAGATTTGAACTCCCGTCATGCCAAACACACTTTCAGTTCAGCTGGGGGGGGGACTTTTATAATATGATGTTCAGTCTCATTATTTGTTGGTAAAAGTGTAATCGAGTTGTTAACATTGGGTGGTGTTGATTATATGTCTTCTTTTTCTACTCTATAACTACTAAGTTAAGGACAATTAGCGCATATAACCCACATGTAGCGTTGTGCAAAATTCAAAACAGCCTCGCCAAATGTAGCATTTATGAAGTTACGAAAACTGGTGAAGTACTGAATAAACATTTTGAAAGTAGAAAGACGTTTTCATGTGTTTTCTAAATCAAATAGGACACGTTCGGTTTGAAAAATATGTGTATCAGTTAATGTATATAATATACTTTTCTTTATAGTTGTCTTTCAATCACCATAGTGAACATATATATTGATAGATTTGAAGAACATACATCAGTGATGTGTATTCGTTACTACCAAACAGTCATGGTGTTATAGTTGTTTGTTTGTTTTGTGCATTAGTTGCTATCAAACAGTCATGGTGTAATAATTGTTTATTTGTTTTGTGTATTAGCTGCTATCAAGTAGTCATGGTGTTATAATTGTTTGTTTGTTTTGAATTTTGCGTAAAGCTACAGGAAAGCCATCTGCTCTAGCTGTCATTAATATAGCAGCGGACGACTTAAGGAAAGGCAGATTGTCATCACCAGACACCGCTAACTTTTGGGCTACTCTTCAATCAAAGAATAGTGGGATTGATCATGAATTAAAAATTCTCCCACGGGTGAAAGGACGGGAATGTTTGATGTGATGGGGATTCGAACTCGCGACTCTCAGATTACGAGTCCAGGTCTCTCCTACCCACGTGGCCATACCGGGCTAGCTAAACCCAACCTTTCATGTCATCTTTGTCTTCAATACTTTCTAAGTGTCGATTTTCAATCATAATTTTATCTGAACCTTCAATTCTTGTATTTGAAAATCAGGAAGACAAATTTTGTGACGTATTTTACGTGACCCTCAAATACACATTGAATATTTAGTCGATATTAATGCCAACATGTAAATATTCTAGCACGTTTAATTTCACAGGACGAACTCCAAGTTGTAAACTACATCACATCTACTATACCCTGTGTTATCGAAGTATTTCATGTAATATCAGGACTCTTCAATTTAGCTGATATACGGCAGATCTAGTAGTTGTTGAGACACTATTTGTACTGTCAAATTGATTGAACAATATTTTTTTATGTTTGAACTTGTTTAAATTCGTGAATCGTGACATTTGTCAATGTTATTAAAGTTATTAGCCACTAAACCTAATGCCAGGATTTATCAATATAATACAGTTTATATTAATAAATATCAATCTATAGATCTTCTCTGATGAAATTCACTTTTGTGTAAATGTACCAAAACAAATTCAGTATTTGTAATTACTGTTTCTATTTCAGTGACAAAAAATCAAAAAAATCATTGAAGAAGTTTCTCCATCGTATACGAAAATCCGTTTTTCGTAAAATGGAGAAATAATGTGTCGTCATTTTTAAGATTCAGACGACCATGTGACACTAAGGTAACCAGTGTGTGACGATCTGTAAGTATCTGGATTTTATGATTTTAGTAGGAAACTGAATTTTTATACTGCATATATATAACGTGATGTATTGCATTACAATAAGCAAATTTTAATTCATTAATTGTAGTTATTAAGAAGTGGTCAGGCCATGGCCTTACCGCTTCCAAAAACCTACGTTTCTGACTACATACGACTGAATAATCATTTTTCTTAGATGACGATTAAACACTTAAACTTTGGGGGTAAGTGGCTTTACATAGAATATTGGGTTTGTTTTCTGTACTTTGGTGATACAACTGGAAGTCGTAATAACAAAGTGTTCTTTGTACCACGATTATTATCTGATGGTATTATTATCATGAACTTTATCAGGACACTAGTGATCTAGAAAAAACTCCTTATGAGATTGTATGTGTAGAGGGAGATGAACTCTAACTTATAATGGATATTTAGTTTGTGTTTTAGACTATCACACGTTTAAACAGAAATATGATGAAGATCGAGTGTTCATAGTTTTCCTAACCCTTCTGGAATGTCTCTGAATAGATTTATACTGATATTTTCAATTGAAATTACTTACTGGATTTATCTACATTTTGGCTCAAATTTTAGACACAAAGAGACACAGCTGTTTTTATAACCATGCGGTGTTTTTGTTTTTCACCAACATCCGCGTGGCTTGACACTAATTGGATACTTTAACTTTTAATACATGTTAATATAAAAACAACAATCTGTACTTTAAGTACAACTGTTTCCTCCCCACGTGACGTATCAAACCCCACTCACGTCACTTTACACCGGAGGATACTAACCATTTGATATCAATTCTCAACCGCTCTCCGAATACACGGCGGCTCTTTTTTATTATTATTGCGGTGTAAGAGAGCCTTTGGTGATCTTCTGTTTTAACCATTTGCACTATTATACTGTAGGGTGTTATCTGTCTGTCCCTCAGTCAGTAAACACTAAAATGATGCCATATAAGGGGTACTTAACGTTATAATTTGTACTGTCGTGACGTTAGTGTAACTTGCACACGCCATAAATCACGAAGAGAATTATAAACTGTACGATACAACACAACATGACGTATGAACTTCAAAAAATATTTTTCTTACTCTTCATTTTGTTTTTATCTGCTGTTGAAAGAAAACACGTTAGAGGTCGTTTCACCAAATATCTAGTTTATTAATATATTTCGTAGGTTCGAATTTAACGAAAGATAAAAGGATTATGTATTCAACTTATTATTTTGTAGTAAATTCATTACAGGGAAAACAAAACGAACCTGGCAAGTATCATGGTATAATATCTCAGAAAATAAGGTAAGACATAATTTCAAAATACAATAACAACTGTTTCTAACTGATGATTATGCCTTACCAAAGGTGGTCGAAAGGATGAAATTATTAAAAGTCAAAATTTACCTTGCGTAAAAGTTACTGTTATTGTATTTTAATATTAATTATTCAACCTAGCAGGTTCCATACCAGATACCAGCGGCCCGACATAGCCAGATGGTTAAGACACTTGACTCGTAATCTGAAGGTTGCCGGATCTCGCCCTTTCATCTGTGAGGCATTATTATGTGATGGTCAATCCCACTCTTTGTAAGTAAAATAGGAGGCCAAGAGTTGTCAGTGGGTGGTGATAACTAGCTGTCTTTCCTCTAGTTTTACACTGCTAAATTAGGGATGGCTAACGCAGATAGCCCTTAAGTAGCTTTGCACGAAATTCAAAATAAACCTTACCATTTAATTAAATTACCCTTAAAGACAATAATATCATAGAATAAGTAAAATTAAAAGTATATGTCAGTATAAAGTTCCTAAATAACACCCACACATTACATCTGATGAAACATGAACACATAACTGTTACACTGATCTAAAACCACTGTATTTATACTTATGGCTTGAAAATAAATACTAAGTACCAAATACCCGTGATCTGTTGTTAACACTGTTGCTACAAATACCAATGTTTAAAAACCAATTATTAAAGATGTATTTATATAAAAACGTTTAACAACAAAATCATTAACAACTACACTGTTATTATCTTTGTAGGTTTTTGTTTTGCCATCCAAGTAAGTATGACAGAAATGAGGTAAGTATTATGATATTTATTCAATTTGGAACCCTATTCCAGCATATTTGGACTTGGATAGAAGATCGTCACAGTATGTTAGAGATAACAACTTTCCTTTTGTTCTGCAGACTACTGACCTGTCTCTTGAAGAGGTTCAGAAATTAATCAGTATCTTATCCAATGCACTTTCTGATTTTACTACCCTGGAAAACATTTCAGTATCTCTATACGTGCTTTGGCTGCTTTACATCTATAGTCTGATATATCAACAGCTTTGGTACACAAGTGTTAGAAGAGAACTTTCACACCCTTTAATGAAGCTTCTTGGTTCTTCTTCATTAAGTAACAAATAAAATTAACAGCGTTATCTTTAACTATTTGCTGGGCTCAAGGGATAGATTGACTTCTCGTAACTGTCAACGTCAGGATGTTTAGTAAAAGGTATTTCATAACAGTGAAATCCAACAGCTCAACATCTCCATGCAGAGGTTGACAAAGATGTTTCAAATCAATAAAGCTAACAGTGAAATATCTGGTCTCTTCTTTCGAGTATTTTCAATCTGATGATGACTGTCAAAGAACAAACATTTTTCAGTTTCTATTTTTTTCAGTTATGTTAACTGCTGGATAGCATGTTCAATGAGATGTATATTACATTTCGGTGTAAAGCCTTTCAATAAGGTAGTAAAATTAGAAAGTGCATTGGATAAGACACTGACCTGTCTCTTGAAGAGGTTCAGAAATTAATCAGTATCTTATTTGCTTGTCTGCTGACATTATTTTGTTTTACTTCTGGGTTCTTTCTGGTTTACTGACCAGCACTGAAAATATTTCCAAGCTAAAAACCCTTTAATTAACCAGAGCATGTCGTACCAACCAATGCAGCCATTCAACCATTTCAGGAAATGAAAACATTTCAGTATCTCTATACATGCTTTGGCCACTTTACATCTAAAGTCTAATATATCAACAACTTTGGAACACAAGTGTTAGAAAAAACTAACACCCTTCAATGAAGCTTCTAGTTTCTTCCCAAATACGGTTACCAAGAGCAAAAAGTTCAAGAAACACATGTGATGAAAACGATTCTCCAAATCTATGTGGTAGATAAGAAAATGCACTAAACAGAGTATAGCTGGTTAGTTTCCAGTTGTTATGTTAGACAGAATGGATGTTGAGGCAGCTCAAACAAAACTACAAGAAATTAATGTGAAGTAAGGAATAGGAGCAGAATTGGAGAATACTCTCAAACTCCAAACCATCATACTCCAAAGAAAAGTGTTATTTGTTCAGTTTTGAAGAGGGCAATTGGCACATTTTCTGGTGTGATTAGCAACAAAATCTTTCAAAATCCTCTTTATGTCAGTGATATTTTCTTTGTTGAACCAAACTGTGAGAAAACAAAAGACAGATAAGGAAGAAGACAGTTCAACTCCTTTGATTCTTCTGCACCTACAGTCTCCAGAAGTCCTTTGTAAGCCTTGAGTGTGGCACTTGAAAACGTGAACTTAATATGAGAAAGAGGGAACCTTGGCTTTGATTTTATTGTGTATGTACATATTTCATGTGAATAGTGTTTAGAATGGGGACACCTTAAAGGTTTCTCACTATTTATGGTTTAAATGGATTTTAAAATTCATGCTGATATTGGTAGAACAGATTGTGTATTTTTAAAGTGTAATATTTAAATGGATTTTAAAATTCATTCTGATATTGGTCGAACAGATTGTGTATTTTTAAAGTGTAATATTTTACCTCATAAAATGCTGATATTGGTAGAACAGATTGTGTATTTTTAAAGTGTAATATTTTACTTTATAAAATGCTGTTATTGGTAGAACAGATCGTGTATTTTTAAAGTGTAAGATTTAAATAGTTTTTAAAATTCATGCTGATATTGGTAGAACAGATTGTGTATTTTTAAAGTGTAATATTTTACTTTATAAAATGCTGATATTGGTAGAACAGATTGTGAATTTTTAAAGTGTAATATTTTACTTTATAAAATGCTGATATTGGTGGAACAGATTGTGAATTTTTAAAGTGTAATATTTTACTTTATAAAATGCTGATATTGGTAGAACAGATTGAGTATTTTTAAAGTGTAATATTTAAATGGATTTTAAAATTCATGCTGAAATTGGTAGAACAGATTGTGTATTTTTAAAGTGTAAGATTTAAATAGTTTTTAAAATTCATGCTGATATTGGTAGAACAGATTGTGTATTTTTAAAGTGTAAGATTTAAATAGTTTTTGAAATTCATGCTGATATTGGTAGAACAGATTGTGTATTTTTAAAGTGTAATATTTAAATAGTTTTTGAAATTCATGCTGATATTGGTAGAACAGATTGTGTATTTTTAAAGTGTAATATTTAAATGGATTTTAAAATTCATGCTGAAATTGGTAGAACAGATTGTGTACTTTTAAAGTGTAAAATTTGACTTTATAAAAGTGTGGAGTGAGGGAATTTCTCAGTTTTTAAATAAAATTATTTTGAAAAATTGGTTATCGGCTGACTCTTTCCCTGCTATTTGTCTCAGATTTCTGTTGCACTTATCGACATCTCTGTCGGTGAAGGTATCCAATAAGTTCCTGTCGTCCTAGCCAATTACTGTACTGGGTTACACACTTCATGTGGGAAAGATCAGTGTAAAGTGGAGCATATTGCAAAAAAAATATGTCTTGGTATTTTAAATTTACAGATGACATGTTATCTTGAGCATACAGCTTCCTTTAATTTCATAGCGTAATTTTCAATAGAGCATGAAGTTGTGCATTTGTAAAAAAAACAACCCAAAAAACAAGCACAATTATAATGCCAAAACGCAAACCAAAGATAACTATTGTATCAGTTTGTGTGAAACTGGTAAGAGCGAGATAAAAACTCTCATCACGTGGGTGTATCCCTCCATTAAAAACATCTTCCAAAGCTAAAGAAATTAAAAAGAAACCCTTAAAAATTAACTAGAATTTGAAGTTGCTCGTTCTCATCACTTTTACACAAAGTTAAATCCAAATGATAACCTGACATTAATATAAATAAAAAAGATTTAACCTGCTATAATAAAAACACAAGTTACCAAAATAAAAGTTAAGTGAAACATTACGAAACGATAATGGTATTCTAACTTTAACATTGTCTCCAAACGAAAAAGGAATAGCTATTTTTTATATGCTGCTTATATTAATTATCTTCCACTACTCTGAAACGGGCCTCATTCAAATAAGTACTAATAAAATCCTCCATCTTACATGATTATAACAAAAAATAGACTCGGTGTAAATCTAACAGTAACATTTCACGCTCAATCACGATTCTAATACATTACTTTATACCAGACTTGAAAATGTTTTTTGTATGAATTAATACCTCACATATCCAACTTTCAAATGCACGAAAACATCAGCGGAGACCACGACCAAACTTTTGTTGTTTTTATTATTTCTCTGTGTAAGACTAGTCATTACCATTAACTCTTGCACTACTCTTTTACCAACGAATAGTTAAGTTGACCGTAACATTATAACCCCCCCACAGCTGAAAGGGCGACCATGTTTGGTGTGAAGGGGATTCGAATCCTCGACCCTCAGATTACGAGTTGAGTGCCTTAAACACCTGGCCATGCTTCAAACAATCTCTGTTAATACTTTAAAGTTCGAAGTTTTACAAGTTAGCCGTCGTTAACTAGGAAGAAACCAGAAATGCAAAAACAGTTATCAATGAATTCACTGAAACCGTTAAAGAAATAGTAAACGAAATTCAACACAGCTATGAAAGACGTTGCCTATGTCGATCATGTATCAACACTCGTGACAGGACAGAAGAATCCTAATCAAAAACCAGAAGAAGTTGGTACAAATTAATAACATGAGAATCATTCACCCCGCTTCAAGAAGATACGATATCTTTACTTTTAAAAGTTTCCAGAGTCACAATAGAGAACATATTTCTCAGAAATTTCTAATCTCTGTTTTTGAAAATACTAAGATTGTTTAAGAATATGGCTTGTAGCTTCGTGTAACAAATACTAATTTAATAGCATGAATCCATTTTAAAACTCATACAAGTTCAAAATACACTAAAGTAAAAAGAATTTAAAGAAAAATGAAATTAAACATACAACTTTGATAATGATAAGTGGAATTCTTTGTAATCAGTGTAACTCAATGACAAGTGGTAAATTAGGTTTCAAGTTTTTTATCATTTCAAACAGCTTGTTTGGACGAATAATTCGCAACAATAAGTGAATGGCACCAATTTTAAATATTCTAGAAATTTCAATAAAAATATAGTTGTGTGATCAAAAACACCACCCATAAAATTCTCCACAACTCTTGTTTTCTTTTATCTTTTTTAATGGTCACAATTTATTGATGAGGTTTGGATTTCATTGAAACATATTTCTAGGTGACTCTTGATAAATCACTTGGTTTTAGATACTTTACTTAATATTTTAAACAGCTTGGTTGACTAAATGATTCACAAAAATGAATTAGTAACATTAATGATACATATTATTTACATTCCTGTATAAATGTAGGATTACCTGGGAAATAACATACATTTAAAAACAACGTACATGTACCATCAAGATGATTTTTAAACTCTAAGTCAGTTTACTAACATTATATTTACTGCGGTATGTCTGCGGACTCTCACCGCTGGAACAGTAGAACTAATGTGGTGAGGGGTGAAGAAGAATATGCTGGAATAGATTACCATAACAAAATACCCCCCAGTGGCATGTCTGCTGACTTACAACTCAACAAACAGGTTTTCAATACCCGTAATAGATAGAGCACAAATAGTCCATTGTGTAGCTTTGCTCTTACTTACAAACAAATTTGTTTTGGAATTTCGCACAAAGCTACTCGAGGGCTATCAGTGCTGGCCGTCCCTATTTTTTCAGTGTAAGACCACAGGAAAGGCAGCTAGTCATCACCGCAAACTTTGGGCTACTTTTTTTACCAACAAATAGTGGGATTGACCGTCACATTATAACGCCCCCACGGCGTTAACTTGTGATTTTCGTATTCTTACCAGTCGAATTACATAATTAGTCCCAGATGTGGGCTTTTTCAGTAGCCGAAATGTACATCTTTAATATAGGCATGCTTCTAAGCTTTTTGATCTGAGCGATAGTTCTTAAGTATCAGTCATTAGGCCTAAGTGTACATGCATTTTGCAAATTGAACAGTCCGCATAATTGGTTCCAAAAATCATCCTCCCCATCATGTGTAAACAATCTACACCCCTGAAACCTAGTACCCAAATGCTGTTATGAGAAATGGCAATCCAAAATAAAATTGCAACCATGCTTGCCCTATATTTAAAAACAACAGAACGAATACGAGCTAATTTAATACTTATATTGACATCAAGAGGGGATTACTATATAACATACTATCTCAAACGCTTGACGTTAGGTTGTTACATTAAAATTCTCGAATGATCAAACATTAGATAATTTCGATTAAAAGGGGCCATTTGTGTACTGAAGAACAAAAGATCCAACCAGTTAGGCACGTTTTTGTTGTTAAACGTAAAGCTGTACAATAAACTATCCGAACCAAAATGCACGAATTAGAAAATTTTCACCGAGTTTTCTTAGTGGCATGACAGTAAGAAAAGGTAGTTATTCCATACATACATTCATCCACAAAGATACTAAACAAAAAATCATTTATTAGAATGTTCAACATATATTTTTTAATAAAATCAAACTACATACACATTGTCATCGGATCCCTTAGTGACTAATAACAACTAATTGTTTGATGTTATATTTTTGTCGCTACCACGCCCAGTTCAGGTAAAACATTGAGTAATACTCTGAATACCTAAAAACTATCAAGCATAATATCCACGTACTACATATTTTGTTACTTGAAGTCACGAATTTACATCCTTTTTTTACAATTATTTAACTGTTTATATAAAGCTTTTATCTTGTTATCATGATTTAACTGTTTATATAATACTTGTAATTGAAGTTACGTATTTTACAACCTTATTATCACGAGTTAACATTTTAAATAGGATTAAACTGCATATATATAGTGTCTAACAAGTCTGGAACCATGAACATTTCAATCAGATTTACAGAATGTGTTGCACATGCTGTCTTAATAATTCGAAACAAGTTTGTAGACGGTATTTCAATTCTCTATTGAATGTTGTCATTGTCAGCAGTCCGACACACGTCACGAATTTGTTGTTTCAGGAGTTGTCACCCAGTGGCTCAGCGGTATGTCTGCGGACTTATACGCTAAAATTCGGGTTTCGATACCCGTGGTGGGCAGAGCACAGATAGCCCATTGTGTAGCTTTGTGCTTAATTCAAAACAACAACAACAACACTTTGTATAATACTGTAAAACAATACTTGGGCTACTCACGAAGAAAGCAACGAAAATTAAGTTTTGATGTATGGTGTTAGGATAAAAATATTGATCACGTTGTTAAAACTATGACTTAACCCCACACATAGCTAATTCAAGTTATTATACCATTATTGAATTGCATTAGTAATATTTAACTGTTCATAGACTTTTTTCTTACTTTTGTACCACAGAATCAAACAATTTCGCAGAATGGGTCTTATTAAGACGTACTTACACATCTTTTATATAAATTCAAACAAAATAAACTTTTTCATCATACAAAATTAGTTTATATGCTTTGAAAATGTATTTTTTTACTTTTTTCTACAGAAATGTTAAAAGTATTTGTATCTTGAGGAATATACTATATCAATTTTTGATAGTTTGTGTCACCATATATGTTAAGTAAACTGTAGGAAATGCAATGATACTTAGTTTTATCCTAGATTCTCGCCTCCCGTTAGTACAGCTGTATATGTACGGATTTACAACGCTAAAATCAGCAGTTCCATTTCCCTCGGTGGGCTCAGCAGATAGCCCAATGTGGCTTTGTTATAATAAAACGCACACACAGAGTCTCTTTAGTCACTTTTATCAATTCTGAATCGAAACAATAAGAAAGTAGTTTTACTTAAATGAAGACTCTAGTGAATTATTTATATTTTAAATAATATTAAATAATTCAGTATCTGACAGGTAGAAACTTCATTTACTGTTTTGGTAAGTCCACCTCACAAGAGACAAGACTACATTGATAAATACAACAATTGATCAGAAAACAAAGACAATTGATAACAAATGATGATTAAACAATCATAAAGTTTCTAAATTTAAAAGTAATAGAACTATGTATTCTTCATTTGTACAAAATCTTAAAAGTCGTACCAGTGGAGTAATGAGGTTACTTGTACAGTAAACATGCTAGTGATATTTAAACTTGCATCATTCTTCTTGTAATTCAATATTGTCACGTAAAAAACAAAAATTATATCTTGTTAATTATTCTGGTTTGAGAAAAATAAGATATTTTACTCTATTATTTTTCAGTTTCCTCTAGTTTTAACCATATACGCTATATCGTAAAGATATAAAAATGTCTACCGACATTGAAACATGACTTTCGTCGTTTGAAAAGGCTGTTACCGATTCTACTAGACAAATAAGAATGAAACTTCAACAGGAAATACAGAAACAAGAAATATTAATAAAAAAATACGAAAAACTAAACCACTATACAGCGGAACTACAACAGTCCATCTCTCAACTAGATGAAGATACGAGAAACTCTTACAAAACTTTTACCACATCAAGAGAAACTTGCGAAGTATTTCAAAGATAAAAACGAATTTCCCCGGAACCATGTTAACAGTTCAAAAGATAAACGTAAAAGACAAAAATCAAAATATGTTGAAGAGACTGCATATATGAAAACAAATGTAGATCATTATCAGCTGAAATGGAATGAGTATTATGTGAGATATGAAAGACACCCACTGGCACAAAAATTAGCTGAGAAAAAAAGGAATTAGCGAAAGTGGAAGAGCAACTTAAAATCTACCAATCTGATCTGAGACAAAGTCAGGCCCATCTTTTTCGTATGAAATGCGAACGAGCTAGAAGAAACAGTGAAGACGTTTTCCAACATCTTGAAAATTTGTTTTTACGTTAGCTTCAATGAAAGTGGAAACAAACAAGTGTTTGGCTGACATTACATTAACTAAACAGGAAGTTGGACATATTACTCAGGTCCTTAATTCACATAAACACACTCGAGAAAATTATAAGGTTCTTAGACCATCTTCTCAAATGGAAATCGTTACAGATAACGAACCTTCTCATATAGAAACAATTAAAAACAGCGTAGTTTCCCAAATAGAAATAGTTACAAATAACGAACCCTTTCATACGGAAATAGTTAAAGACAATTTAATTGGTCAAATGGAATTAACTAAAGACTGCGAATTAAAGGCCATGAATGAAGAGAAAGAGATAGGGCAATCTTCTGTTTTTATCAACAACGGGAAATGTATTGACACAACAGGAACAAAACAGTGTCAGTCATTGTCATACATTCCATGTGTAAACAAACCTCTATTACAGGAGACCAAGACGAAAACCTATTCCATAAAAATATCTTCCACAAGAACAGGAGTTCAAGGAAGTTTCTGATGGGAGGTTCTCAAGCTTCAAGGTGGATGAAGATGAAGTCAGATAAAGTGAATCGTGTGAAAATAGAGATAACATTTCTAAAATAATCAACACCTACCTTACACCGTTTTTAAATTCTAACAATTATGAAACACCTAAATGTACAAATGATACAGCTGACACGATACATGAAACTCAAAATAATGAAGAACAACATAGCAAAGCAAAAGGAGACATGACATTGAGTCCTCACTCTTGTTGTATAAATGTCATGTGGATGTTGTTTAAACGACAGACATGTCGTGTTGTGTTTAGATTTCCATATCTATTATTTATATTTCCATATTTATATTATTGTTTCGAAGTTCAAAACAATGAAATACGTTGTTATTCATTTAAAATAACATTTAGAAATTTCTAAAATTAAGTAAATCGATCATTTAACTGTAAACGGAAATGTATGGCGGCCTAGTGTCTAGACGTCGAGTCTCGTGCAAGAACGGATTTGCGCGGATTGCTCTGGAGTTCTGTGGAAGTTACGCGATTGTTCGAGAAAAGTAGGCCTACTAATATATAAACAGACGGAGACGCGAGAAATAAAAGGAGTCAGTCATTAGTTTTATTCAAATAAAGAGGTTGTCTACGTTTGAGAAATTGTAAACGTTTGCTGTGCGTTTATTCAACTTGGATTTGTGACTAGAGTTAGATCTACAGAAGCTGTGATTTTATTTCGCCAATCTTCACGATTCATTCGAATTACTTGTTATACTGAAGATCAAAACGTGTAGAACTGTTTAGGGGAGACCGGGAAAGTTGGAAGGTGACAAGTTTGAGACGTTCATCGGAGGCATCGTAAAAAGAACTTCGTCAAATTTATTGAACTGTGAATCGTTTCTGAACTTCTACATTCAAACCTCGGAATTTCTTCGTGGGACCAAATTCACACCCTAGACCGGAATTTTGGATTTCTGATCTGAACTTTTGGACTTTCATTCTAGATCATTATATCAGACACAGGCCAGTACTATTTTGTGTTGTAATTAATTTTGAAGGTTGAAACCAGTACTATTGGTATTGTAATTAATTTTGAATGTTAAAACTGAATATCTGTCATTGTTATTATATAATTTATGTTATATCTGTTAATAGTTTAGTGTAATAAATTATACAAGCTGTTATCTGTGTCTTTCTGTGCGTTCAGTCTACATAAAACATAAAAAAATAAAAAACGTAACAACTCTCCTTTAAATATGAAATTCCAGGAAATCTTGAATCAGTTGAAAAAGTCACCAGGTTTTGTATACTGGAGTAGAAGCACGATCCAACAGGATAAAAAGTGTAAAACACAAAACATTCAAAAAGTTCCATTTTCATTTGTTAACAGTTTAGCTGGAATTAACCAGTTTCAAACAGAAGTTCGTCAGTTGGATTTGAAACCATCTGATAGTTTTGAAGAAAGTTACCAACGTTCCTCTGATAAATTAGGAAGTGTTTCAACAGCACAAGAAGAAACTGGGAAACTTTAAGGATCGCACTTCGTCACTGATTGTCAATCTTTCAACCTAACTGCTGCAAAATAAACAAATAAAGCCACCTTTCCACAAAAACGAATCAGCGCTGTAACAGATTCACCAATATCTTCTGAACAAAACAAACCTGGAATGATGCTGAGTCGCCTAATGAGCCAGATAGATTCAGAGCTGTGATGTTTCGACACCAGAACTATGAAGACGCACCTTCGATTTCCTTTTTCCCATCTTCACCAAACCCATCTTTGTTTTTGGATTTCAGAAGTTCAGAAACAACCAAGAAGTTTAATATTTTTGGTTCCACAAACCATTCTTCCTTGTTGCTGGATTTGTTTGGAAGTGGAAACGCTTCACTTGGTTCTTCACAAGCACACAAAGATAATGGTGAATTTTCGTTTTCCTTTACCAGTAAAAACGACAAATCGAGTTCTAAGCTATTTAAATTTCCATTCTAAAGCCTTTTCGTAGAATCCAAATTTTCTAATTATCACAATATACTGAAAATGGCATTCGTATGTGATTTTATGTCCTAGAGTTTAAAAACGTGTTATATATTCACATAATTCAAGTATTACATAGAAGTATATATTTTACGGATTGTTTTACTTGTACAATTGAATATTTATTTCATTTTATTCGTTTGTAAATTTTGTATTTATAACTGTTAAATTAAATTTGGCTCTTTTTCAAAAGTTTATTGCAGTTTATTGTTTATTAACTTTTAATTAGAAGCTAAGAAAACTTAGGCCCGGAATGGCCCAGCGCATTAAGGCGAATGCTGCGTAATCCGAGGGTCGCGGGTTCGCGCCAAACATGTTCGCCCTCCCAGCCGTGAGCACGTTATAACGTGCCGGTCAATCCCATTATTCGTTGGTAAAAAGAGCAGCTCAAGAGTTGGCGGTGGGTGGTGATGACTAGCTGCTTTTCCTCTAGTCTTACACTACTAAATTAGGGACAGCTCGGTGCAGTGGACTAACAATCTGCTCACTTAAAAACCTGTTGAAGAATCGAGAGTTGCATGAATGAATGAATGAATGAAGAAAACATAATTTGTTTATGTTACTTATTTACATTAACTTTGTCACGAAGATGAAAGCAAATTTATTAAATACGTTCAATGCATACTGGCAAATAATAAACAGATGCGTTTAGAACGATTCGCGCCTAGAAGTTTTTCTTTCAATAATTTTGAGCAAACACGAATTCCTAAAGTTGTTTGTCTTAAAAAAAAAGATTAACGTTATCAGGAAAGACAGCCCGAAACGAAGTGAAAATTAAAAACAGTTGTTTTTCATTTACTGTTTTTTGTGGCGTAAAACTTTTATTTCGGTTTTATCGTACCACGTGGTCTCTTTGTGAGCTTTGAAATATGTACATTCATTTAAGGGGTGCACGACCATTTGAATCTTCATTTATTGTGAACATCTGAAATTAGAAAAGATCGACATACATTGGACGTCAGTCACAAAAGGATTGTTATATGAAAGGTTGAAATATTGTACCATTATCACAACGAGGGTAGAATTGTTCATGTGATATGTAAACCGTTTTCAACGTGAGGACAGGCTGGTTTGCTGCAAATTATGCGTTTATAAGCGTAAAAAAGTTTAATCACGCAATTACTTTAAAAGTTAATGAGGCCTTCTCTTTGCGTTGTTAAACTTTTGTCAAGATTAACTCAAGTTTCTCGAGCGTGTGACGTTCATTGCACCATAGTCTGAGATTTAGGAATGGTTTGATGTCCAAGTACTTGACATGAGCATTTCATTTCGACTTGTCGTTTCTACGAATGGTAGAAATTAAATTTTTATATTAAAGTTATTCTCAACAGTAAGTTTGGTCATCTATAAAATTTACATCATCTTTACTTGTGAAGATTGAACTGTCGTTATGAGGTAAATTTTAACGATCATTTTCACCTACAGTTAAAAATCCTTAAATTCGCGAATAACGTAAGCTATAAACAGCAGTACTTTATATAAAGATATACAATTTTGAAACCAACTCAAATTGTAATTATACAGAAAAGAATATTTAAAAGAATTATAGATATTTGAACAAAATCTGGTTCAAAAACAACATGTAAGTAAGAGAAATATGACATCCTGTGTGTTTTATTTTACACATCAGTGGTTCTTAACCTTTTTCATCGTCTTACCCCCTGAGACACTCCAGGGTATTACCGTGACTTCTGTAATACTTTTTTTAATGATAAGCTTTGCATAAAGGTTGTATAAAACAAAACTATATAAAGATCCTAATTTCTTGAAAATGTTACAAATAAATTACCTTGAGAAATGCTACAAGTGCTAAGCAAATGCAAACTCCATGCAATTACTGAACATCATACAAAACCCAATTATTCACTCAGTGTAAGAGTTGATATTGTTTTGCAGCCATAAGTACATCAAAGCGAGGAGTAGTGCTCGACAGACAACATCTCATGTCGGCGTCAATCACAAGCCTATTGCATGCCTGTTGTTTTCAGAGCCATCATTGCTGAGAATCCAGCATCGTTGCGATAGGTCGAGGGGGGCTGGGTCAGTATAGTCACTACACACATCGAAAGAAGAGAATAGTCGTACTTCAGTTTTGCCGAAAACTAGAAAGCTCTTGTTCAGAAAAATCGACTTTCATCTGAGTATCCTCACGAATTTGAAGAAATTCTACCTTAGCAGCAACATCAGTGTCATTGATGGTACTCTCCTTCACTGAAAATGGTCTGAAGATCCACACATAAGTACAACGGTCATCCAATTCTGAGAAGTAACTTTCGATGGCGTTATTCATTGCCAGAAGATGAACTGAGATCTCTTCACGGAAACTGCATTCAGCTCTGGCATAGAAGCCAGGATAGTTGTCATCTGAGGGAAGAACGTTGTGTCACCGTCCTGAATTCGTTTCTGATAAAGTTGAATCTTACACTTGAACGCTGCCACTTTGTCACGAACCGTGTGCAGCATCGCAAGATTTCCTTGGAGTGAAATATTCAAGGAATTCACGTCAAAGAAGAAATTAGCCAGGTTGGCAACCATTGTTACGAAATGGTCATCTTGCATCTTTTCACGAAGAAGATTCTCTTTAGAGGTACGACCTTTTTCCAACAGCATCGTTATTTCCTCTTTAAGTTGTAGCACCGATTCAGAACCTTGCCACATACCTCCGTGTGAAACAGAAGAACAAAAAAGTCAGCGCCCTATTTTTTTACAAAGCACTTTAAACACTCTTGAAGTTGTTGCACTCCCTCGGATATAGTCCACAACCTTCAAAACGTCTGTGAGCACTTCTTAAAGTCCAAGTGGAAGAGTCCTCATCGCCAAAGCATAACGGTGAATCATGTAATGAGTGAAAATGACATGCAGAGCGACATTTTTCTCGAAGACTTTGAAGCTGGATTTCTAACAAATCATGGAAGGAGCCCCATTTGTACACAGACCAACAAGTGTTTCCTAACGCAGTCCATGTTTAAAAAGAAAGGTTTCTAAGATTTTGAAAATATTTTTTCCACGAGTTGTTGTGGCCACTGGCTCAGAGAGCAAGTTCCCCTCCTTTATAACTTCTCTGTCATGATAATGAACATAAAAAATCAGTTGGGAACACGAGGGAACATCTGTCGACTCATCCAGTTGCAATGAATACACAGGACTACTCTTCATAACAGTCACAACTTGCAGCAGAATATCCTCATTCATGTCCGATATCTGACTTTTGACTGTATCATTTGATTGGAAAATTTCCCTCAACTGGTGTGCCTGCTGTTCTCCAAGAATTGCCTTCGTTGCTTCCAGAATGCAAGGCTGAAATCAGATCTTCACTAATGGTATGAGGCTTCTTGGTCTGCGTAATTTCTGGAGCAATTCTGTATGAAGCCTTCAACGCTGCTTTGTTCTGACTAGCGAAGTGACCAGTGGAGTCCATGCGAATGGTCTTTAGAGAAGCTACTTTTCACTTGAAATATTCCAAACTTTTGTCCACCAGTTAACTGTGAAGAGACTGTGAAGCGAGTAGTAAAAGGAAACGTACCATGAAACCTCGAAGGGTTATGCAATTTATGTAGTTGACATCGTGAATGAAGTAAACGCTAGTCTAATAGTACAGATATATGCGATCAGGTATGTAAAGTAAGAGATATCATACAACTAAACACAGTATTAAAATGAAGGAAAAAAGCCGAAAAATAAACTTAAATTTTTTAGGGGAAAACAAGCTTACCTTAAGCTAAATTTATTTTCGTATCTCAAAGCAACGACAAGCTGTATTTTAAATAACATTTTTTACAATTAATGTGGAAATGTCACATCATAAGATAAAAAGAATGATCAAAGAAACTTAAAGAATTTCCCTATTTTGTTATCTGTCTGTTTATTTTGTTCTTTACATACACTGCTGGCCAAAATCTTAAGGCCAATGAACATAAAGAAAAAAATATGCATTTTTGCGTTGTGACTCAACTACTTATTTTAGTAGAGCTTCGAAAGATGAAAATAAGAAAGAAAAAATAAAAATAAACTATTTAGCATTTAATAGGAAAAATACGAACACTATGAAATTAGCCTAAATACTAGCCGGTCAAAAGTTTAAGACCGAACTGAAACGAAGCATTAATTGGTAAACACGTAACAAAATTTAGTCATTTGTGTCCAAGCAAAGACTAAAAAGTTGACAGAGATTGAACGTGGCAGAATTGTCGAGCTGCAAAAACAAGGTCTCTCTCAGCGTGCCATCGTTGGTGAGATTGGGCGTGGTAAAACTGCTGTTGCAAATTTCTTAAAAGACCCTGAGGAATACGTAACGAGAATTTCGACCCAAACAAATTTCGCCGGCGTTGAGCAAGACGATTCGACCGTTTTCCGGCAAGATACCAGCCGATCATCGAACCAGATTAAGGCCCTAATGGACGCAGAATGTGGCTCAAGAACAATAAGACGGCATCTAGGAGAGAAAGGCTATAAAATCTTTAAAGGTTTTCAAAGGCCAAGCCTCCTTCCACACCACGAAACAGCTCGGTTATATTTTTATGAGAAGCACCAAACATGGGACGTAGAAAAGTGGAAAAATGTTTGGTTCTCTGATGAGACAAAATTAAACCTGGATGATCCAAACGGCTTCCAACGTCACTGGTACGATAATAATATCCCACCGGAGTCATTTTATACACGACTCAATGAAGTAGGTTCATGATCTGGAATGCTTTCTCCTTTCATGGAACATTGGAGCTTCAGGTTATGCAGGGGCGTCAAACAGCAGCTGGCTACATTGCCATGTTGAAGAGAGCATCCTTATTGACTGAAGACCTCGCTTGTGTGGAAATGGCTGAATCTTTGAGCAGGATAACGCTGCAATTTACAATGCCCGCAGGACAAAGAACTTTTTCATGGCGAATAACGTGATTCCTGTGAACCATCCAGCGTGTTCTCCCGAACTGAACCCCATTAAAAATGTTTGGAGGTGGATGGCAAAGGAAGTCTACAGAAATGGACGTTTATTTCAAACAGTGCATGATCTTTGTGAAGCAATCTTCACCACTTGGAATAACATTCCAGCCAGCCTTCTGCAAACGCTTATATCGACCATACCAAAGCGAATGTTTGCAGTTATTCGCAATGATAGCCGTGCAGTATGCAACTGAGACTTCTTGTTGTGCATTTCCTTCCCTGTTTAGGACTTCTTTTTGGTATAATCTTAAACTTTTAACCAGCTAGTATTTAGGCAAATAAAAAAGGTTTTTATTCTCATCTTTTGAAGATCAACTCAAACAAGTGATTGAGTCTAACAACACAAAATACATATTTTTTTCTTAAACGTATCTCTTTATACATTCGTCCTCCTCACTCCTGTTATTGAGAGATCTTCAATACACTAATTATACATTGATTAAAACTGGAGTTGAAATATTCTAATGCTCAATTTCAACTCGTTATGAAAAAATTAAGGACACTCGCTACCTTATTTCGTTGGTCAACCCCCTGAGATAATACCTGTAGTTTACGAGAAATTGTTGAGCACTAGTAACCTGGGTATCTGTGAAGTTTATTGACAGCTGTTTGTTTGTTTTTTGGAATTTCGCGCAAAGCTACACGAAAGCTATATGCGCTAGCCATTCCTAATTTAGTGTAAGACTAGAGAAAAGACAACTTGTCATCACCACCCAACGCCAACTCTTAGCCTACTTTTAGCGCAACCTATCAGCCAAGGCTTGTTTGTTTGTTTTGGAATTTCGCACAAAGCTACTCGAGGGCTATCTGTGCTAGCCGTCCCTAATTTAGCAGTGTAAGACTAGAGGGAAGGCAGCTAGTTATCAACACCCACCGCCAACTCTTGGGCTACTCTTTTACCAACGAATAGCGGGATTGACCGTCACATTATACACCCACACGGCTGGGAGGGCGAGGATGTTTAGCGCGACGCGGGCGCGCACCCGCGACCCTCGGATTACGAGTCACACGCCTTACGCGCTCGGCCATGCCAGGCCCTTCAGCCAAGGCAGTGGATTCTTTATAATAAGTCTAACACTCTCTTGTAAAGGAGCTGGCGTTATTGTTTCCGAGTGGTTCCTTACCCAGCGATTTACATGGAGAACTCGATCGAAAGCGTTACTCTGACGAAGGGATAAAAATGAAGACGTTATTTTTCTCTTCTAAAAAACAGTAAAACATTTACATATTATCTGAAATCAATAACGATGGTTGATATGCTCTGATAGAATCAGAACTTCGTGGAAAGAGTTAAACCAGATGATAGACTGGACAACAAGTTTATTTCTTGTAATGTTGGACAGTTTATCTTTCTTATTAATACACAATAATTAACTTAGTTTTCACTCAGATAATGGGTTAGTGTAGAAGAGAAATGTTGAAACACACAACGCATTTTATAGACAACGCTATACGACCTTTTACAATGTTTGTGATAATATTGTGATGATATTTGTAATTCAATAAAAATAGTATATTTCAATAACGTGTAGTGAATCAAAACACATATTGGGTCATAATTAATATTTTAAACATATTGTAGAAAGGAGTAATGCATAAAAATAAGTTGGTAGTATAAAGTTTATAAAACCGAGAAATTCCTACAAGTACCGCGTTACAGTGTAATAAAATGTCATAAAAGAATACGATCCTACTGATGAAACAAGTTGTAACTCTGAGTAAGTTCTCTGAAATTATTTTTAAATATTTAATCTCCTTTTATCAAATTAAAAAATTCTATTATTAGACCAAGCTCACAATCACTATTATTTCCGACTGTTGTTTTATATGAACACCTTAAAGTACTATCTATACAAAGTTAATAATGCTAGTATGATCATTGGTATTTAGAATATTTCACCTTCTTAATAGTTTGGCGTCGAAATCTGTATTTTCTTGTTTTATGAAAGATTCCCTTAAGTCAGTGTTTTGGTTTTCTACTCCCTCTCGTGGTTAGACAAAATTACTCCAGTCTCATAATGCTTCATTCACAACCAGTGTTTAATAAGGATCGTAGTTTTCTGATAAAAAGTGATTCTTATCTGTGTAAGTAGAATTATTGATTTGTTTTGTTTAGGAATATTTCTGTTTCCTATACTTTATGTACTGCTGTACTTCGTTTGTTTATAGAATGTTAGCTTAAACACAGATTATCATTTGTTTGGAATACAAAATTACAGAATCATCCTCTCATTACTAAGAAACTTCTTTTCAAGAAGGAGAAACAACTGTAATATTTAATTTAATGAATCACGTTTTTTTTCAACATTATTATTTGTTCTTAAATGCAACCATTTTTATTTCAGGAAATTAGTTAAAATGGAGCTTTAACACCTTAGCATGTTACCTTTAAATTTGTAGAATTATAAAATTAAAGGTACGTGTTTAAACCCTCGTTTGACACACGAGTAATCTAGTAGAGAATGTTTTTTCATTTGAGATGTGCGTCATGAATAGACGGGCTATTGTTAAATCTATTAAAGAATTTTTTTCATATTTTCTTTTGAGAACTGATTAAAATCTTGGCGTTGTATGTTTTCTGATCACGAATAAACGTAGTTGAATGAGTTTCATTCACGTTAATACGAAATAGTTTAAAGTACTTTAATTATGCTTTGCACGTAACCTCAAGTAAAACAGTAAATAGAGAAAGTGAATCCCAGGAATTTTGTAATTTATCGTCTTTTATCATATATAACAATATTGCGATGAAGAAGACTTTAAACTGTTAATAATATAATGACATACATTTACTAAACACAAAATATATTTTTCACTTCTCAGAAAGGGCACACTTTATGTTTTGAACAAAACAAGAGTAAGAAACATGTCATATTTTTGCATACTTTTTAATATCGTGCAAAGCTGTTAGAGTGCTAATTGGATGAACCATTGTTGTTGTTTTCAAGCGATTGACAAGAAATACTGCAGCTTGTGAACAACACTCAGCAACAGCTCTTGGGCTTCGTTTATCAACTGAAAAGGAGTAAGTTTAATTTGAATTAGATTACGTCATAGATGAATGAATAACTGTGTCCTATATGCTACAATTCCGATAAAGTGTGCAAAATTATTAACAGAGTGTTGTGGACACATTTGTGTATTTCAGTTTGTTTGTTTATGGTTACGCACAAAGCTTAACATTTTTCTATCTATGTTCTATCCACCACGAGTATCAAAAGCCGTTTTCCTGTATTGTAAGTACGCAAATATTCTACTGTGCCACTGGAAAGTTTTTTAAACCTATTACATATGTAATAATACAAGCTGTGTGTGATGTTCCTTTTATTCTATTGACAATTTAAAATATTCTATTGAAATAAAGCAATATACAATTAATAATCAAAACATGCCTAAAACTAAATAAGTAGCCATAAATTGCACGTTAACAATTATATTTCAATGTTAAAAGATCTTAAGTAAATTTGCTATTTTTTTTTTCTTAATTTTGTTTTAAAATTTTAATAAACGGTACAATTTACTTCCAGCTATCGATAAGAAAATTGATCTATTTTGATAAATATAAATAATGGAAAATATTCTTTGTTTTTAAATTTCGCGCAAAATTACTCGAGGGCTATCTGTGTTAGCCATCCCTAATTTAGCAGTGTAAAACTAAAGGAAAGGCAGCTAGTCATCACCACCCACCGCCAACTCTTGGAATACTCTTTTACAAACGAATAGTGGGATTAACGTGACATTATAACGCCCCCACGGCTGAAAAGGCGAGCATGGCCAGGTGGGTTAAGGCGTGCGATTCCTAATCTGAGGGTCGCGGGTTCGCATTTCCCTCGCACAAAACATGGAAAATATTACAAAGAAATAAAGGAGTATACTTTTAAAACAAAAAATTAGAAATACAGTTACAGTAGTGATTATAGATGTCACTTTAACGTAACGAGTTTACTTTTTAAAAATGACATTTTTTTGTCTTTGATTCAATTTTTATTTTATTTCTGGTGTGTCGCATTTGTTCATTTTATTAGTAATATAGGTTTTCTGTTTATTTGGATTTAGATGTAAATAACTTTCTTTAAGTAATTTTTAGTGATTATCAATAAGTAGTGGTAACGTTGCTTTCTCAACATAGTGGAAAACAGCACTGAATTAAAAACTGTATATAGAGTTAAGTAGGCCAACATCACTGAAGAACAACCACCTTAGAAGTCTGATGAATGAATAGAAATATATTTAGCTATATGACATGAATGAAATAGAACTGCACGATACAAGATAATAAAATTGAATATTTAAAAACTTGTATTATCATTTGGCGATCAACTAGGTAATGGGAGAATTATTAAACTAATAAGTTTGTTTGTTTGTTTGTTTTGGAATTTCGCACAAAGCTACTCGAGGGCTATCTGTGCTAGCCGTCCCTAATTTAGCAGTGTAAGACTAGAGGGAAGGCAGCTAGTCATCACCACCCACCGCCAACTCTTGGGCTACTCTTCTACCAACGAATAGTGGGATTGACCGTCACATTATACACCCCCACGGCTGGGAGAGCGAGCATGTTTAGCGCGACGCGGGCGCGAACCCACGACCCTCGGATCACGAGTGCACGCCCTAACGCGCTCGGCCATGCCAGGCCTAAACTAATAAGACAGTACAATATAAATATCAAAGGGACGTTTAGAGCAGTAGAGAATATACAGTATTATAACTGGAAACTAGTTCTTGTCTTGTTAAATTGTTTAAACTATACATTTTTCAAATATATGTTGCAGTATGATGTTGCCTTTGTTTATTATTGTAAATATTCTAAATTTAATCTCATTGTTCCTGAAAGACTTTGTCTTCAAAGAGAATGCTGTAGTTAAATTGTTACTAATAATGAGGTCCTTCGTATCTATTTGCCTTATTTAATGTATTCCAAGCTGAAAATACAGACAGTGGTATCTCGGTTCTCTAACGACTCCCTTTACGAACATATTGTTTTAAAAATAAAATGTCTCGGTTTTCGAACATAAACTTGGTTCCCGTACCAAACTATCGTGGCCTCAACTCCCGAAATAACCGGAATGATGAACCAAATGGCCTTTCGACCATTTCCGGCCCACGCGAAGCTTGCCCAAAACATTTTACCCGCACCTGTCGTTCAGTCCATACCCCTGCTAAAATCTTCCGTGAACGTTCTCGTTCTTCTTTTTGTTTTTCTAAATATTCTGATTAAATAAGCCACCATGGGATCAAAGAAGGATAATGAAAGCAGCAAACCAAAAAGGAAAGTTGTTAGAGCCAAAAAAGAGGTGAAAAAAGATCTCATAGCGAAGTATGAGAGTGGTGTTCGCGTGTCTGACGTTGCGAAACAGTTTGGAATGGCGAAGTCTAGAGTCTGCACCATACTGAAAAATAAAGAGGTCGTCAAAGGAGTTGATGTTGCAAAAGGAGTGACAGTGCTTACGAAACAAAGATCACAAAGAATGGAAGAGGTAGAAAAACTTGTTGATTTGGGTAAACGAAAAACAGTTTGCTTGTGATAGCGTTTTTGATACCATCATTTGTGAGAAAGCAAAGCAGTTGCACGATGACTTCCTGAAAAACACCCCTGAAACGAGTGCTGATACAAGTGATGCCTTTAATGCTAATAGGGGTGGTTTGAAAAATTTAGGAAGAGAAGTGGCATGCATATTGTGGTGAGACATGGGGAAGGTGCCAGTTCTAACAAAGACACTGCTGATAAATTTATTAGGGAATTTAAGGACTATGTAGAAGCTAAGGGTTTATTCCCCAATAAGTGTTCAACTCTGATGAGACAGGCTTCTTTTGAAAGAGGATGCCAAAGAGGACCTACATTACCAAGGAGGAGAAGTCACTGCTTGGACACAAGCCAGTGAAGGACAGGCTGACTCTATTGCTATGTAGTAATGCAAATGGAGACTTACAACTTAATCCTTTGCTTGCGTACCATTCTGAGAACCCGAGGGTTTTAAAAAATAATGTCCTGAAAAGTAAACTAGATGTCATGTGGAGGGCTAATAGTAAAGCATGGGTAACCAGACAATTTTTTATGGAGTGAGTCCATGAAGTGTTTGTCCCAAATGTAAAGAATTACCTCATGGAAAAACAGTTACCACTCAAGGCCCTTCTTATGATGGACAATGTACCTGCTCACCCACCAGGCCTGGAGGACCGATTGCTGGAGGAGTACAGTTTCATTTCGGTGATGCTCTTGCCTCCTAACACAATTTCTCTCATTCAGCCCATGAACCAGAAGACCATATTGAACTTTAAGAAACTCTACACCAAAACACTGTTTCAAAGGTGCTTTGTGACCTCCAACACAGAGTTAACCATCAGAGAGTTCTGGAAAAATCACTTTAATATCCTCCGTTGCTTGAGGATCATAAACAAAGCTCGGAGAGAAGTATCTTTGAGGACCATGGAGTTGGTGGAAGACAACAACACTGAACTCCAAGGCCTTCAGAAGGAGAAGCAACAGCAACTGTGGAAAATGGGGAGAGTTACAAAGTTTTGTAAAAAACTTTTACCCTGATAAAGCTGGAGCAAACCGCAGCATAAACCTTTTCAATGACAATGCCATGTCTTACTTCAGAAACGTTTTAAAATGCAGACAGAAACAAACCTCATTAAAAAAGTTTTTAGTGAGAAATAGGTTCAGTTAGTCTCAACCAGGCTGTAGTGGTAGGCTGTAGGAGAAGCAACAGAAGGCAACTAAAGAAGTTTCTTCAGATGAGGAAGGGAGAAGGGAAGATGTTTCTAGTTCACTGTGGAAAATGGGGAGAGTTACAAAGTTTTGTAAAAAACTTTTACCCTGATAAAGCTGGAGCAAACCGCAGCATAAACCTTTTCAATGACAATGCCATGTCTTACTTCAGAAACGTTTTAAAATGCAGACAGAAACAAACCTCATTAAAAAAGTTTTTAGTGAGAAATAGGTTCAGTTAGTCTCAACCAGGCTGTAGTGGTGCAAAAAGACAGAAAAGAGAAAGAACCACAGAGGGGGAGTTACCTGATGTTTTAATGTAAGGTGACTCCCCTTCCAAACAATAGTAACCCTCCTACTATCCACGTTCATCACCACCTTTCACTTACGCCATCAGCTCTCATCAGTACAGGTAAAGTGCAGATAAATTTTCATTTATTGTTTTTTTATTGTGTTTATAGTTTTTGTAGTTAACTTTATGCATGTAAGTATTATTATACAAGTATAAATAAGCAATATATTTCCTTAAAATGTTTCATGATGCGTAATTTTCGGAGGTTTGTAACGGATTAACTTAATTTACAGACTTTCTCATGGGAAAAATTGATTCGGTTTTCAAACAGCCTTGGTCCGGTATGGCCAAGCGTGTTAAGGCGTGCGACTCGTAATCTAAGGGTCGCGGGTTCGCATCCCCATCGCGCCAAACATGCTCGCCCTTTCAGCCATGGGGGCGTGATAATGTGACGGTCAATCCCACTTTTCGTTGGTAAAAGAGTAGCCCAAGAGTTGGCGGTGGGTGGTGATGACTAGCTGCCTTATCTCTAGTCTTACATTGCTAAATTAGAGACGACTAGCACAAATAGCCCTCGAGTAGCTTTGTGCGAATTTCAAAAACAAAACAAACAAACAGCCTTTTGGAACGGATTAAGTTCGAGAACCGAGGTACCATTGTATTAGTTTAGTGAATTATAATACATTTTCATTGATTTTTAAAATTATCACATTCGATTGTTATGGTATGTTTGAATCTTTGTTTCCATTTGTATAGTTTGAGGTTTCCTTAACGATCTTTATCCATAATAGGGAGGACACCATGAGGATCCTGGGCCATGAAGTATGATACCAATTTTGAATTTATTTACAACAATAAGAACATAAAAAAATCATTACAATTGAAAAAATAATCGTCCATACAATGTCCTTCAGTGGGCAACACAAATGGGCAGCTTAAGACATAGAAATCTCACAAATCTCATGAGATGCGACTCTCAAAAGTTTCCTTGCCTTGAAAGAAAGTCCAGAAAGCAATACAGAACAATATGCAAAGCTGACTTATCAAAATAATTGGGAACAAATCTCAACAAAATGAAGAATATCAATGAATAAAAATTCCAGTTCCATCATCCAAAAAGGAATTAATGTGAGCCACATTATGCCTCAGGGTTTTGACATAACATAAATTATCTATTTCTGATTGGTCATAGAGATCAGAAACATCAATCCAAAGAAATAGTAAGAAAGATTTATCCCATTTCTTGGCTGTCAGAGTCTTAGATGGTCTCATGAGAAGCTGACCTAGTAAACACAGGCACTGGAAGAAAAGAAAATCCAAATTTTTTTCAGCTTCAGAGCTCCCTAACCCAAATATACATTTTCATTTCACAATGAATGAGATCATAGACAGCCTCAACTGAGAATAACCCCTCTGATCTTTGATAGATACTAGATAACAAAAGTGGAACAATGGAGGGCTGATTGGCCTCCATGATAAAAATAGTAACTTGAGAATTCATGCCTCAAAATGGTATGTCGCAATTTTGTTTTATGGAGACACAAAAATCACAACCAAATACGTTGATTATTGCAACACATATGTTTTGTTTGTTTGAATTTAAACACAAAGCAGTAAAATTAGTATTCCTTGCTTTGCTCATCATGAGTATTGAAACCCATATTCTAGCATTATGAAGAAGGTGCCATACTTTAGTAACATGTATAACGACATATAATAAACTCCTCCTTTGAATTTTAGCAAAATAATAACACAGAACTTTGTGCACTGCTGTACAAAAGAATTTGAAGAAGATAGACAGAATTCATTGTGTGAAATTCATAAAAAAATCAGCTTAATATCATGTATTCATTCAACTGAGAAATTTTTCAAAAATTAATGAACCTACAACACGAATTTTTAAAAAAATGTCACATTTTGGTTTAAAAAACAAGTAAGTAATTAACAAAGTGAAAAGGTTAACGTAACATAAGGCCTGGCATGGCCGAGCGCGTTAAGGCGTGCACTCGTAATCTGAGGGTCGCAGTTTCGCGCCCGCATCGCGCTAAACATGCTCGCCCTCCCAGCCGTGGGGGTGTATAATGTGACGGTCAATCCCACTATTCGTTGGTAGAAGAGTAGCCCAAGAGTTGGCGGTGGGTGGTGATGACTAGCTGCCTTCCCTCTAGTCTTACACTGCTAAATTAGGGACGGCTAGCACAGATAGCCCTCGAGTAGCTTTGTGCGAAATTCCAAAACAAACAATAAGGTAACATAATACCTACTAATTAATTATAAATTAGTACTATATTTTAAAAATATTTTTATTTCGAATATTTTATCACTAAGTACAAATTTAACTTTAAATTGAAATATTGGCCCGGTATGGCCAGGTGGATTTAGGTGTTAGACTCTTAATTTGATGGTCGCAGGTTCGAATCTCCGTCGCACCGAGCATACTCGCCCTTTCAGCAGCAAAGACGTTATAATGTGACGGTCAATCTCACTATTCGTTGGTGAAAGAGTAGCCTAAGAGTTGGCGGTGGGTGGTGACGACAAGCTGCCTTCCCTCTAGTCTTACACTGCTAAATTAGGGACGGCTAGCATAGATATCCCTGGAGTAGCTTTGCGAGAAATTCAAAACAAACAAACTTAAAACTTTGTGGAAGGTTGGAAAAAAATTACATTGTAGTTTGTTTTTGCGCCAGCCGTCTCTAATTTAGTTGTGTAAAACTGGAGGGAAGGAAGCTAGTCATCACCACCCACTACCAACTGTTGAGCTACTCTTTTACCAACGAATAATGGAATTGAACGTTGCATTATAACGTCCACACGGCTGAAAGGACGGGCATGTTTGGTGCGACGGAGATTCGAACTCGCGAACCTGGGATTACGAGTGGAATGACAAAGTTTTAAGCATTCATACTTTGGACTCAGACTTCGGTCCAACTCCAATACAAAACATCAAACCTGAATTCAAATATTAATAAGTGTGATTACCATATTAAACTACCATACTTTTGTTTAAGTTTATACGAATAAAATTTGATGAGGTATATTTATTTTTTAAACCAATGACCAATTTTTTTTCAATTGGAATATTTCTTACAAGGATCTTCCATAGAAACTGGAGTTTTAAACTTTTGCAGAAATTCTTCATGTGTCATGTATGCCTTGATCAAGGGATTGTTACTGTTTCTGATATCTTTTCTTTGAAGTCCAAGAGATGAGCAATTATTTACTACTCCCTCTTTTTCAACAAGTTTTACACACTGGTAAAGAAATATAATAATTAATATTACAACTATGAAGCAATAATTCTAACTAAATGATATCCGTATATTTAGAAAGTAACTGAACATTCAATACTCTTACACCAGTGATGTAAACAAAGAGCAGCTTTTTATATTATGTAATCACAAGACTGTAAAAAATAAACAAAATCCCGTATAGAATGCTCTAAATTGTACCATTAAAGTTATGGACCACCTAGAGGTTATACAATTTAACTTGAAATATAATTAAAAATTATATAAAATATGTCATTTTTATTGCACAGGTGTAAAAGATAAAGCAAATATTAATGCTTGTGTAACAATACTGATATCAAAAGAAAACAGACTGGATATTTCTTACGGTATTTCTAATTAAACGACTCCTGAAGAAATAGATGAAAGTTTTTGAATTTGTATCATCAGAAGTTCGATCCCTCTTAGTGGACACAACATGTTTCTCAATTTGGCCTTCCTATAAAAAATACTCATGTTTAAATGAAAGTTGTTATCTTCCATAAAGAATTTTTTACATATTGTTAAATGTAGAAACTACTGTAAAACTCTACTCGGAAGTCTCAGAGTTATTTTAATCTTCTAATAAGGTACTTTCCTCCTCTCAGAAAATTAGCTTTTCCTGTTTTGTTCTGCACTCCATACACGATTTTTTATATCGCATTCCACAAGCCTTTTGAACCCACCAATTGAAATCAGGGCCGTCGAAAGCCATTACGGGCCCCAGGACAGCAAGCCCCTTCCACAAACAGCTGACAAAGCATTATGTATAGGCCTGGACCCCTAGACATCCGGACCCAGGGGCACTGACCCCCTGACCCCTCTCTCGTCGGACCTGATTGACATCAAAGATTTCAAGAAATCTCACACGCAAATCATCATGCGTCAGCTTTCCACCAGTAGGAATACACAATCGTCACGATACGCATGAATCTCCCTTTTATGTGCCACTATCGAAACATCGCGTTTTTTTCTTTTTGTTTGCGTTCTGCTTAGAGTGGTTTACGTTAGCGTAACTTACTATTTATTTCAAGAAATTTCCGCTTTGACTTTGAAAGAATTTATTTACTCGTGTTTTAATATTTCACTTGTTTGTCCGATCTCAAGCCCGAATTCCGAAGTTAATGTTACCTACTACTTCGGATCTTTCTCATTTATGTGATGGCACAATTCAAGCCATTGGTGCAAGTGACCAAGCAAGCTATTTATTCGCATTCATTCACAGGAAGATTGAGCATTATATGGGGCAACATTTGACTGAAAGGGATTTTGATCATTTCTCCTCCCCCCAACCGAGTTT
>MU033961.1:0-23264 GCA_011833715.1 Carcinoscorpius rotundicauda
AACATGATCCTTTATATGCACTTCTAGATAGGTGGGTAACTAGTAGAATCTTTTAATATGCTACTCACTTCACTGATGGTCCATGAGCTGGTCCATTATTTCATCCATTTTGCAAAGGTTTCTTATTGCATCAGTAGAAAAGCACTCCAAAACCATCACACTGTCTCCTCCCATGCTTGATGGTAGGTGTATGTATTAAGGTAAGTATCTTTCACTTTTCTTCCTTCAGTTATACAATCAATGTTTTGAGCTAAATATTTCAAACTTGTACTAACCTGTCCATATTTTCCAATCATCAATAATTCAGTTTTTGTAATGTTAGCAAATCTCAGTCTCTTGAAAATACTTGGAGATCAAAGTAAATTTTTTTTAACAGCTATACAATTAAAGGTACACTTTTCTATCATTTAGCACATGGTTTTTATCTCATGCATGAGATCAATGACAGTCTTCTTTCTGTCGCAAATGCTACACAAACAAAACACACAAGTATTATTGTGTTAAGGTATTCTGCCTCTTCCTTTTCTATTTTCAAATTTATTTATCTCAGTTTCATGATCCAGGGTGTACTTGACAGTGTTTGGGAACATTTGAAGCCTGCAGCCGATTGTCAGGGGTAATCCAACCAGCATTATGTGAAGCTTTTATTAAAATCTCTACTCTACTGAAAATTATTTATACTTGTTGGGCCATGGCATGACAACAAAAATTAATATATAGTATTAAACACTGTTTTTATCAAGGTTTAGTTGTGGAGTGCTATTCAATTGACTTATTTTAGCATGTCCCAAATTTGATCAGTATGTTCATTCAAGCATAAACATTATTACATGCCCTTGGTACAAATATATTGAAATTCTAAAGAATGATAAGTATTCTCAACAAGGCTCATTCAATTTTCAACAGAGACCAGTGAAGCATTGCCATAGTGTTGAAATTCATATTTTGTTATGGCATCAAAGAATTAGTCCCATAAAATAGTAAGAATAAAAAAATATTTTCTTGTTCTAACACATGTGCATGTTATTGTATGTAACTACAGAACCTAAAGAAACTCACTTTGTGAATGCTATCTTTCATAATCCCTTCTAACTGTAAAAGCCATTTCTCTACCTGACCTCGGGCACAAGAGGTAGATATTGTTTCTGTCAACGCTTCTCACCCTCACTGCTCTCAATATGAGTTATGTCCAGATAATCTGTAAAGTAAAGTACTGTGATCCCCTCAAAGCACTTCTTAAGGTGAGGCTGGACCCTAAAAGATTACACAAAGTTTGCTGTTTCTTACATCTTTGCACTTGTGTTGAAAAATGTTTACATTTATCAGGCAGGCAGTAGTATGGCCTATGTAGGAATGGCTGGAATTGTTCAAAAAATGGAATTTTAAATATCTTTACAATAGCAACAGTGTTTCCTTTAATAACAAACATATGTAATGACCAAGTAACAAGTTCTGGAAGTGTCTGTAAATATCACGGTAAAAAGTTTGAATTCCTTGTTCTTCTTTTATATTACATGATAACTCAAAATTCAAAACAATTGTGTCAACCAAATTCACTTAGGTGACATAGTGTAAAATGAAGTCTTTGCTTTCATAAGTGCTATTTACTAAAGGTAATTAAAGAAACAAATTGTAATTCTGGTGGAACAATGTTATCATTATCCATGGAGGAAAACCTTCTAACAGAAATTGTTGTTCCTTGAAAAACCTTAAGAACATGGAGAAACAGGAAGTGAGACAATAATTGATGAACAATAAGTATTAAATAACTTTTCAGGCTTATAAATGATTACTCATATTTGTCTTAATCAATTTATTTGGACTATCATCACTCGTTTTTTTCTTTCTCGATGTTCCATCTTTGGGCTCAATTACCTAAGCCTTCTGCAAGTGCAAGATGTTCAGCAAACACAAGAATCTTACAGAACAACTCAAATTAGAAGTTGCCTAGCAACAACTAAAATAAAATGTGCCCAAAGTTTCTGTAAAATAATAAGCCTAAAGGCTAATAAGGTGAAATTAAATAATGTTACAAAGTCAAGAAACAGAGCAAGTCATTATTATTGTAGTTTGTTAACATAATGCTAGAAAGATAAAAACCAACATCAAAAAGTAAAAGCAACAACAAAAAATTCATAAAAATTTAGGTTACTTTTTATAACAGCAACAGAGAAATGCATGGTTTGATTTCTTTAACAATAAGTAATCAGTAAGTATGAAGGGGGATTCCAAAATTATGGTTAATGCCTATAGCAGGACCACAGTCATGAGGTGCAATTCTAATGGTTTCCATTTTGATTTTCATTCTGGTATTACAGTCCTTGGCAATGATTTTTATATTCTTGAGATCAACATTGTGGTTTTCCTCTCAATGCCTGAAGTACCTATAGAAGCATGTGCAAAGTCCCTTTGATGATGTTTCATCCCAATATCAACAAGACATTTGGTCTCTCTAATGTATTCTTTTTATGCTCACATGATATGTTGCAAACAAAGTGTTTTTGCACAGAAGTCTAATATTTAGACTTAACCTTGATTAAAATATTGCACAAGTTAGTTGGGCACCTGAACATAATTTAAATATTAAAGGTATTCATTATTCTTTCCATTTTTCTCCAAGTTCTTAAAAGTAGGATATCCCCATCCTCAGTTTATTTTCCTGTTTAATGGTACTTTCCTCATTAAAAAGTTTTTGACAGTCTTTTTTTTATCAATTTTTTGAGATATTTATTATTACTAAAAGTAATTCAAGTTGTAGAGGTTCAGTTTCTACACAGTAGTTTGCTGCATATTCTATACACTCTACATGGTAAGGTTTCAATGATACTATTTTTAACAGATACAGGATGCTATCTGATAAACAGTTGTTGTTATTGCAGGTCATCATTATTCTTTACAACCATTTCCAACATTACCTCTACTGTTACTCCTGAAGATATTGTCATACAAACAGTGAAACGTGTAGAGTCTTTAAGGGCAAGTCCTTTTTTTAGTAATTATTTATCATGTGAGATTTTAAATTTTATTGCTTTTAATTATGAATATATCTTTTATACAAGTTTCATTTTAAAATTATTTAGGTTTACTGTTTTGTTTTGTATTTTCATTTTTGCTTGGCAACTTGTGATTTGAATTGTTTTGTTAGATCCTGCTGTTTACTGAATGTTTTGAGCATGTAAAAGACTTAGGTAATTAAGCTGAAAGCTTGTGCTTTAAACTAAAAAAAATGTGGTAAAAATCTGAATGAATTACTTTATACAAATAAAATTTATAGTTGGTACCTCACTGTATTTAGAACATAGTTATAAATACAACCTTCCTAAGTCTGTTGAAACACTGCACTAAAAAAATAACAAGCAAACAACTAAAGAAAATCTTATATTTTTGGAAACAACAAAAGCAGGGCCAACTAATTGATGTCTTTCTCCACCAGTATGTTGTATCATCAAAAAATCAAAAATGTGGTTTATCATATTAAGTCAAATTCTTTCATTGATACAATATACACCACAATTAGCACTGAAGCTATGCTTACTGTTTGCAATTTGAGATAATTTTCAGACTGCTTTTTTAGCTGCCATATGACAGTTTTTACTCTTTTCTTTGCACAGTATAGTTGAATATTTTAAATTTTGATTAATGTTGATGGAATAAGTTGTTATATATATGATGACAATTAAGCTTTCAAAGTTGTCCAACTGTCTTATCCCTGAAAAAAATGCTTCCTGTTAGTGAATATAATTGCTTCTAGTGACATGCATATATCCCCTTCAAACTGCCACTTTTCAGGGATTCTGAAAACAAATGGAGTTGAACATTTGGTTAAAAAAGTAATTAATAATGATGCTTCAGCAAGACAAGTACTTACAACTATGCTCCTTTAAAAGTAAAGGAAATCATTACTCTTGCCCATTACCTTGCAGTTTAACCACAATATAGCCAATACCTCTGCATTTACAAGGAGTATACATCCACTTTAGTTAGTACATTTACTGATAATGTGTTTTGCAAAAGTAAGTAAATAGTGAGTTCCACAAATAAACAAAGGAGATTTTAATAAAGTAATCAGTCAGTCTATTTTAAGCAGATATTGCACATTTTTTTAAATATATATGCATCAAATCTAAATGTATTTGTCAATGTATTCTGAAACAAGTCCCCAAAAAATCAAAGGGTTGCAAACAAAATAAGTAATTTTTTAAAAAGTGAATATAGCTAACATAGTGGAAAATTTAGCTAATCTATAACATACACCATCAAAATAGAAATTAAAATATGATTTATACCCTTTATAAACTGGGAATAGAACACTTTCCTTGCAAGCTCACCTCTTTGGATCTTTTGTTTCTGACAAGATTTTTAAAGTTTTTATCATTAGATAAAAATAAAAACCTTGGAAAATACAAGCATTTCTTTTTCAGGTAGTCATTTAAGCCCTATGAGATAAAAATATGAAAATACAAAATAAAGCACTAACTGTTGCAAAATGTATGTTATAAAATATTATGTTCAATCAATTCCAACATATTTTTAATGAGTTCCTTGGACATCAGTTGCAACAAATGTGACAAATCTATTATAGCTTATCCTTTTATGACAATACATAAAATGTGTTTTTAAGCTGATAACACAACTACAGCAATTATACAACTTTGAATATAATTCAGAGAAGATTACAATAGAATATAAGTATCAGTTTATGATTTGAATGATGCAAAAAATTAATCATATTAATTATTAAAAAGTCAAATTGTTGCCACAATTGCAATAACAAATACATTTTCATCTGGACTTTTTTAACCACTATGGTTAAAAAGTCAAATTCTCATTGGTTGAAACCATTTCCTGCTTCACATTGGACATATAAAAAGTCAAATTTACAAATTTTGCACTTTAATAATAAACAAAATTATTTTTTGTACCAATCTTTCTTGAAATGTGGTATGAAAATTTTGGTAAAAAACATTAGTTTCTTAAATTACAGAACAGTATTATAAGAATATTCAGCAAAGTGATAATATTGTTTTTCACCTCAAATAAAATTAGATTTAGCAAAAATAACACTAATAACCTAAATCTTCTCAATACAAAATAAAAGAGTATTATGTTTAGATTTTTGTCCAAGAAAATACAAGGACAAAGCCCTATAGTTGAGAGGTTCCTTTAGATTTTTTATTAAACTGAGGAGGGGTTTTAGATTCATGACAGGAATAGCTTCCTTCATCCTTACATTATTGTATACTAAATAAATTCTGATAGGAGCAATAGACTTAGTCACTTTGTGATTAGCACTGCATAAATAATGTTATTATGTAGCAAAAGCCATCCACCAATATGAAGACATCATAACTTGTGAATGCAAAATATAAAGTTGTACTAGAAGTGTGGAGGAAGAGTGGGAAATTTGTGCAGAAGTGGGTATTTTAAGGTAGGGAAAACGTTAACTTCCAAGATGATATACATTTAATCACACAAAAACTAAAATCCCACATTAATATAGTGAAGGGATTGGTGCAAGATTTACCTATTTCAGCTCCATTCAGAGAGCACCCAAAGAAACTCATGGAGTGTGACACCCAATAGCAGGAGCTTCACATGGATATACTTGTGGGATACTACTTGTGCAAAATTTTGAGAAATAAAAGTATTCTAAGTGGCACCACGAGCCACTTTACAGAATCCTGTAAAATAGAGAAAATGTATTCATCTGACTAAAAATGGTAAGTAGATTGTAAGATAGCTGACTGGGATAGGCAATAACTCACAGGTGATGAGACAGCCAGTTGATGAAGATAGTGTGTGATGTAGTCCACATGCCAGTCTGTAAAATGTCATCAAGTAGCCATCAAAAACAAGAGGCAAAAGAATGGGTGAGGTGGGAGATTTGATGAGAAGAAATATGGAACAGCCTGTAGGAATTAACATCCAATGAAAAGTAGACCAACAACAGCAGTTGACAAACTAAGCCTGTAAGTTTAGATAGTGATAAGTCCCTCAAAGAAGAAAATCCCAGGGAAGAAAGAAGTGAAGAAGGGAGCCAGGAAATTATGAGATGTAGGCTAGGTAGCAAGATACAGCATAAACAAAATGCGACAGAAGACACAAGTCAGATTGAGCATGGAGTTGTGAAATGGAAGGGAAGTATGGGAGAAGGAGGAATCACCTTCCCAAATGCTGAAGTCTTAGAAAGGAAAGAGACCAGACACGATAAAGTAAAAGATATGGAGGATAGAAAAGGGTATGAAAGAGTTCAAAGCATAGAAGTCTGAGAGATGGTGACCTAAGGGAAAGAGTAAGAGGTAATAGAACTATAGGGAAATTTAATATAAGGAGTAGGTGACCATTGGCTCAGAGAAACTGGGTAAGAGTATGCAAGATTATTAAGGTCCAAACTGGGCAAGGGAACAGGGCAGGGATATCTATGGGAGGAGAGGAAAAATATGGATAGAACTGGGGAAGACAATACCTTGCAAAATCAAGAAGAATAATGGGTGGTAGACAAGGCAGCCTAATAACCAACAATGGTAGAGAGAGCCAACCCTTTGTTGAAAAATATTGTAAAAAAAGAGAGATAGCCAACAATGAGACAGTCAGGATGAAGATGGTGATGAGCTCGCTCATCTGAAAACCCAAAGTCAATAAACTATTCCATGGGGCAGAACAAAGTCTGGTCAAGATATATGGCCTGCATTGAGGTTTACAGCATATAGTACATGACAGACAATAAGGCAAATATATTGAGAAGTGACACAAGAAAAAGAAGGTATAGGGTTTGAAAACAAAGAGTCCTGGATCTGATACTTTTCTGACAGTTGATATAAGATACGACTGTGAAGTTTAAAGAGTGAACCATTACTAAATGATCCAACTTTGGGAACTTGCCCAAAGTACTGCCAAAAGTTTGAGTACATTAAGCTGAAGTGAAGATACATCCTTGATCAGAGTGTTCAACATAAGGTTGTCATTCAGAGATGCCTCTCTTCCTAGTAGGAACATGTTGGTGAAAAAGGCATAAGCAAAATTTGGGTGGAAGTAGGTGCACATTTATAGTGGTATCAAAGTGGTAGACAGCCACTCAGAAATGTCTGTGAGAAGAGAAACAGTAGGTCCAAAGGTTCCTGTGATTCATTACACTGGTTGCACAAGGGCATTCAGAGATGGTTGATATGAGCATGGCCCAGTGGAATAAACAGTTTCAGGAAAGCTATGGTTACTAAAGACAATAGAGTCTCTCAGGCAACACGAGTAGGACAGGCTCACATCCCAGTGAGAGAATGTTCCATCATTTGCAGATAGACAGGGTAAGATTCAGCCCAGCTGAGAAAGAAGTTGAAAAAATACTCCCAGAAAAACAAGGTATCTGATGGGATAAGAAAGAATTTAAAAGTCTTGGCAAGCCATCTTACAAAGACAGTTTCCTACAGAAGGAAAGTATGAAGGTAAGACTTCTGTTAATTGGACAGAAGAAGCCAATCATCCATGTAACAATGAAAATCACAGAGCAAGTTCTTTCAGATGGTACACAAAAGCCTTGACTGTTCTGTTAAAGACATGGGAGGTCAATGCAATGCTAAAAAGAAAAAAGATCCCTGAACTGGAACGAATGATTTCAAGAAACAAGTTTGAAATATCTTTAAGACTCAGCATTGGGAATATGAAAAAATATATCTGAGATGTCACTCTTGCTCATCCAAAGTCCAAGGAAAAAGAACCAACAAAGAGTAAAAAAAATTTCTATGCAAAAATGAGGGATGACCACCTAGCAGATGAAAGTGGAAAGGTAGATTACCAGACTCCAGTCCCCAGTTTTATTAAGAACCACAAACAGGTGAAAGTAAGACCCTCTCTATAATTTGTTTGTGCAATAGATCTGGCACAGTGACTTCCAGATATTGAAGATAGATGTAATTTGAGAGAGAAGTGAAGTTAACCAGCTATTAACTGAGAGAAGAATTAAAGGGACATCCATGAAAACTGACAATTATGACCCATCTAACTGCAGATAGTTGTTAACAAAGATGTGCATATCACAAAGACCAGCCCCCATGACAACTGAATCTGCTCCATTGTCATTGATGAACCCAGAAAGTCTGACACTGGGCTGAAGAGTATTGAACAAAAGGATAAGATAGGAAAAGGGGCAAAAATATAGGAAGTGGGAGGAGTATAATGATCCAAAAATACAGGGAAAGAGTAGTAGTACAGACCATGGCAGAAAGGAGAAGGGAACAGGAATTGCCAGAAAATTCAAGTAGAGCTTGATGAATTGTTTCTTACATGAAGTGAAGAGAGGAAAGGTAATAAAACACAGAAAGTAGTATTAAGCAAAGACAAGAGAACTAAGCACTGGAGAGTGAAATCGACCTCAGTGGGCTTGCTCCCAAACAGGCAAAAGAGATTTTAAGGTCTATGACTCTAGAAGGAGGAAGTTGAGTTAACTATAGGCCATGATAAAGGAATTAGAAAGCAAGAAGGACAAGAATAAGATCACTGACATGGGGTAAATCTACAAAGGAAGCAATATTATTAACATCATTACACTGGTTTACAAAGAAATTGAGGCAAGCACAAATATAGCTGTTTTAACCTAATTTGGGGGTACAGAATTCAGATTTGAAATTCGTTTTTACTCATCACCTCTAGTTTTTTAGATATGTATACTGTACATAAAGGCATATATGCATTCAGGGTTAATTTCTAATATTGTGTGACTTATGTCTTCTTTTTTAGTTACTATGCAATAAATGTAAGTGATAGCATTACATTATATATATAGCTATATATCAAGACGGATTTTGGCAGTTAAGCATAGCCAACACGTTTCAATCAACAGCCAGTAGTGCACTGGCAGTCAGCGCAGGAGGTTGGTGTCCCTCGACAATTGTCTTACACAATCTTTTGGGTATATATTTGTATTACAATTTCCAACAACGCATATAATTATTATTGCCTTACATATGATTTAATTTTACTGCACACTCTGTCCATCTAAAAGAGTCCTATGACAATATGTAGCTTCTTTTAGAAGCTGTTAAGTATAACCAGTACCAGTGGAGTCTGTGTGTGAACCTCAAGGTCATTGGTCTTCTTATGGGTATGCAAGTGGGCTTTACAAAGCACTGTTGCTGTCTCTGTCTCTGGGATAGTCGAGCTGTATCCCAGCATTACAAGCAGAAGAACTGGGAGTCAAGAAGCACTTTCGTTCCTGGCGAACACAGCGTCAAGGAGAATCCTCTGGTTGACATGAAGAAGGTGCTTCTTCCTCCTCTTCAAATTAAGCTTGGTTTGTTGAAGAATTTCGTGAAGGCCATGGACAAAAATGGTGCTGCCTTCCAACACTTGTCTACTGTGTTCCCAGGTCTCAGTGCTGCTAAGCTCAAAGAAGGCAATCTTTGTCAGACCTCAAATCCAAGAAGTGCTGAAGGATACTGATTTTGAGGAGCTTCTTACCTTAAAGGAACTGAGAGCATGGGAAGCATTTAAGTCAGTCTGTAGTGGCTTCCTTGGTAACACACGTGTCCCAAATTACCAAGCCTGTATTGAGAAGTTGCTAAAGACTTATGAGGATATGGGATGCCGAATGTCACTCAAAATTCATTTTCTCCATTCCCACCTCAACTTCTTCCCTCGAAACCTTGGAGTAGTGAGTGATAAGCACAGAAAAAGATTCCACCAAGACATTACGAAGATGGAGAGCAACTACCAAGGCAAGTGGAACCCCAGCATGATGGGAGACTTCTGCTGGATGCTCTTGCGTGACATCCCGGAGGCAAAATACACCAGATCATCTAAGAAAACACACTTCTAACTGTCTGCAGTACTATGAATTGTGTACATTGTGTCATCCAAGTATATTTATTCCATCAATGTTCTTTATCTATCCTGTTTTATCTGTAATAAGCTGCTGCAACTGTTGAAATAAGCACTATATACTCTGTATATACTAAAATGAGACTATTTAAAAGCCAGAAAACTAGAGGTGATAGAGCAAAACTGTTTATAAATTTGAATTCAGCACACACAAATTAGTAAAAACCACCTATTCACATTCTTGCCTAAGACAAAAAATATTTTTTTGTAAACCAATGTTATCACAAGATGGGAAAAGAATCAAAATTATTTAAGTTGAGAGTTGTGATGTAGACAATGGGAAATATGGTAAGACAATGGAATGAGAGATAGAGTTATAAGGTCCAAATAGCATGAGGATGTCTGAAAATTCTCCTCAACAACAAGAGAAGTTCTCAATGCATAACCAGAAAGGGGAGACAAACAGTAAAAGTTGTCTTTCTCATCATATTCCTTCTCAGAATGAGGGGAAATAATTCATGGCTGCATAATAAAACCTAATACCCTATGCACAATGGCTATCATGCCATTTATGTTTAACATGTCTTCAGTCGCCAAATTAAGAAATTGACTATTGCAAGGTTATTCCTCATCTCAGCAGATGCCAAAGATGCATGAACTTGAAAGTTCATAGTTTGATAAACTAAAGAAAGCAAAGTTCCTTTATTAGATTGCAAACCTCTGTAAGTTATGAATACAACAAAATACATCAAATACACACAGTGCTAAGGAAGATTAATGAAGAATCTCAGTGCACAAGAAGGTTATGTCATGCTCATATTAGTGGAGGGATTTTATTACATAATAACATCATTATGTAATGGTGAAAATCATGAGAAATCTAGTGAGTGTTGGTAGAAGCTGTCTAAAGAATTGTGGAATGCAAATCTCTAAGGCAGATGCACAAGAAAGATTGCTTTCTGTGTGAAGAGGTAGGTATGGTCTCAGAAGTAAGACATTTTTATATTAATGAATGTATTATTGTGAAAAGTGTGAACTATCTAAAATATTTATCAGTGTTAATATAATACAATTCAGAAAATGATGGTTTAATTAAACACAAGTGCAATAATAATGTGAATTTACTAAGCTTATTTGGAAATATGCAATCCACTTTGTTGATTTTAAAAGTAAAATATACACAAAACTTTACTTAAAACACATTAATAATAGCAAAACAATTATGTCATTAATTGAAATGTTGTGGAAAGCAAAATATAATTTAAAACTAAGCAATTACACAAGGAAAAGTGGAGTGGTCCACAAATGGCATCTAGCACATGAGTGGCATGTGCATTTATGTTAGCAATTTGCTTACAGATGTGAAGTGTGAAAGTTGGAGTAAAAGTTAGCAATGAAGTGGATGTGAGGAGGGGTATTCCTAACAGTTGGCCAGACTTCTATAAAAATTATATATCAGTGATGAAGTGAAGGTGACAACAGCTGAGTGCTTTGCAGGACATATTAACGTTATAAAATATAAACAAATCAAAAAAACAATTAACTATTTTGTTTATTTAATTTATATGTGTATATATCTTTATTTAAGTTAGGTAGTGAAAATTTATGACCATTTTGTTTTCTTGAATATTTTTATAGATACTTTTTTAAATTTATGATGGGGAATGTCCCAGAGGTGAAAACTTCCATTGAGTATACTAAAGTTATCTTCCGAATGAGATTAAACAGTTTCAAAAAAAAGGACTGCAATTTTACCTTTTGAATCAGTTCCAACAACTCACTGGATTTCTTTAGTTTCTCTAAATTTTTTCAACCTGGAGAACTGCCAGTACATGTCTGTCTAAAACAGCAGCTTTCATGGTGTCTCTCCAGTTCTTGTCTATAGTTGTGAATCATCTGTATTGTATGATAAGAGTATTAAGATGATGTATTTATTCAAACAATTATATAAAAAAAACATCTAAGGTGTTGGAACACATTTAAAGTTTAAATGTACCACAAAATTATTTAAAAGGTGGTACTACCTGTAACAAAAGATTTAAACAAATAAAAATATGTTTTCTATTTGTATTTCTTTCCTGAATGGAACGTTTTTAATAACTGCATTTTATTTTTATCACAACTACATTTTTCTATTTCAACTAATAAGTACAAGAAGATAATTAAATTACACAAAGCACTAAGAATGATATTTGATGTTTAAAATACAAAGCTTTATACATAAATATGTATATAAAGAGAATAAAAAAGTCAGAGATAAAAGAATAATATATAAATTGTCTTCACACAAGCAATAAAATACTACTTATAAAAATTCTAAAAACATTGAGGAAATATTAAAATAGTTGTAGTGCATACCTTCCCTCCTCTGGCATTTGAGCCATAATATGAGGGGAACTAAAGATTGGCTATAAATATAGCCATGTAGCTTGAACTTTAACCACTCATCAATTATCTCTCCTAACATCAACAACTTGTGTTCCCACTCTCTGTAAAAATGAAAAATAAAAAAGTGAAAATATGTCACAATTTGAAATATATAGTATATGAAATATAAAGGTATATATAGTGTTTATCATAAAATAAAAGTGATATTTAACAAAGAAAAAATCATTAGAATATAATTCATTTGATAAAAATATTTTATCAAACCTTTTTTTATATTTATGAAACATTACCTTCAAGTTTATCTGAAAACACAGTAAACATTACTTAGTATAACAAGTTTCTATTACACTATCATTTCAAACATAGTCCTTTTTGGATTTTTTCATGTATATATCTATATTTATGTGTATTTTTCTTAAAGAAAACAATAAACACACATATGATTATATCTGTACTTAAAAAAAATTGAGAATGACCATTAACTATGTAACAAAAAAAAATAATTTTTTGTAGCTTACTTTGACCACAAATAGAGTTAGCTAGCATTCCTGTTAAATAAAATGGATGTCTATCAACATAAAACTAATTTATTCGTTGTGTGCCTGGACTATAAATGAAATATTCAGTTCCAGACTAGAAAGAAGACTGAATATTGTTTGTGAGTTTGTAAAATTTTAGTGTATAAATAATTATTTCTCATAACTATTTTTAATAAGTGTTATTATAAATTGTATTGTTTTTTGTTGTTTTTTTTGTATATCAAAATTGATTTGTGTTAAGATAGAAACTTGCGTGTATTAATCCTGTTGGCAAATATTGTAAATTTAATACATAGTGACATTTAATTATCTAAGAAATTAAAATTTCCAGCTATTTGAAATTGTAATATGTAATGCATGTAACGTAATTAGTTGTAGAGTAATAGATAAATTATAATATGTAACATATATAATAAATGTCAATATTATTTTCATTTCTTACCTTAGAGTTCATCAACTCCTGAGTGCTTTTTGGTATGGTTAGAGCTTTATCTACAATTTGTTTGTACTCATCACAAATCCTACAAGATAAAAACTTATACATGTAATGCTATGTTAGTTGAAATTAAATAAAAGTAGGCATTTATGAAGAAAACTCAAACACTGCATGTTAAATATGTAGAGCAATCAAACAATTTCTCTTAAGTGTTTAGTTTTTTCACATCTGTATGATCAAAGTGTATTTTTTAAACAATAAATCATTACTTCTTGGTGTTCTTGTGTGTCAAACATATGTGCAAACACAGGTATCTTAACCTTTAGTGTATACAGTGTAACATGTGGTTTCATACATTTACTGCTACAGTAATTATATCTCATACACTAAGCCAATAATGTACAGTGACTTCTATTGCTTACTTGTGTCAAAGAGGCATTAAAAACAGGAAGTTCAATTCCAATAGCTGTTCAGCAAACTTATTCCTTTCAGCAACCATCCTATTCAAAAAATCCTCCACAATAAGCAGTTTGAATATTCCAACTGGAACAGCCTCTTGTAGCAAACCTGTAACCAGTTGAAGCAATGCAATAAAATATATATTAGTTGGACTGATACATTTAGCTTGAACAATCAGCCACCTGTTAGTTTATACCAGTATTCCAGTGAACTGTTAGTGTCTGGGTTATTTTATCTCTCATGGATGAAGCAGTTTGAAAAAAAAACCTGGTACTTACACTCCAGTCCTCTTCAATCATCAGACTCACAAGCACCGGTTCATATTTACTACCTACTTCATCCTCTTCAAATGACTGTGCATTGGAATTTTGTTAATTACTTGCAGTTTCATTCAGAGTAAAACTCTAAACAACTTTGCAATCTTGTTGCTATAATAGTAATCAAAACAAGGCACTGCAGAAATCTCAGGTCATGTGAACTGAAATTTTAGTAAAAAAATACTTTCTACTATTTGAAAGAGGGAAACACGCATGATCATTGTACAATACTAAAGGACTGTTTATCTGTTTGCTTACACACAGTTATAGTATCTTTGCTGATTGATGTGTTAACACATCATTAGTGCCTGATTAATAGAAATGACTCATTAGTACTTCACTGGTGATGAACATGTTAATCTAACAATAATAGTAAGGCTTTTCTCAATTGTACATAATTTCCAGTCATCATGTAAGTCTATTATTATGTTTATTAGGGTGAAAACCTGAAGGTGAAGAATAGAAGTGATATAAATAAACAAACGAAAAAGGTTATAGTTATTACCATGAAATAAGACTTTATTAGTTAAAATAAGTTTCAGTTCTATATCAACAAAAATCATAAATAGCAAGAGTACTACAAATGACTCAATACAATCTAATTATTTTAGGATTTCATTTTCTAGTTCATTGATTTACAATAGTAAGTATATTTTACAATTTTTTTATACTGGTTGACTTTCATTAAGGTATTTTATTTCAATTATGACCTGTAATAACTGATGTAGTTCTAAACTAGTTGGCTTTTGACTATAACATACATAATTTTTGATAGGGTCAGATATGTTTTAAAATTGTCTTTCAAAAATTATCAGTGTTACCTTTCAGCTCTTCTGAATATTTGTAGAGAATAATAACCCAATAAACAATAGATTCCTACTTCCTTCTGTTTAATAGATTTTACAAAAATACAACTTAACAACTTATGCATCATTTTTTATTTGTTATCTTTTTTATGTCAGGATAGGTTATCAACTTAAAAATATTTTAATAAATTTATAAAATGACTATTGTCAAGTAGATAAGATAATATATCAGATGACATAACTGTGAAGGTATTTATTAGTGTAAATTAACATTTATTGTGCAATAAAAAAGGCTACACACTTTTTAAATTAACAGTATGTATCTAATACCTTCTCATTTTATGCTTATTGTTGATAAACTGATTAGATTAGATTAGAATTTATAACATTAAAAAAGTCTGTGCTTAAATTTTTATAGTGTTACCTTTTACTTTCTTCCTGGTGCTCATTTGAGATGTTATTCAATAACTTTTCCAAAAGGATCTCTGTTTGGCTAGCTAAAGACTCATAAAGTTCCCGGAAATCCAACTGGAACATTCGGAGATCGACAATTTTGTCTGCAGTGTACATAAATTTGTTGATCCAGGATTTATACTCATAAACCTGTTTTCTCCATACTTCAAAGCTGCTCTCAGACTCAAGCATATTAAATAGTGATTTTTTCAGTCTAATTAAGATGCATTATTGGGAAATAAAAAAATAATAAACAAAAAATACATAAAAATGTTATCATAAAACTGTTTTTAAACAAAATTTACAGATTTAAAACATATTTTAGGATAGCAAAAATAATTTTAGAATTAGGACCTCCTTCTTTTCTTTACTAACATCTCTAACTGAACACTTCAATGAATGAAGTTCTTAAAAATAAGTTCAAACAGTGTTAGGTAGTGCAAATCAAAGACCTGCATATCACATAACAAGGTTCTCGAAATTTTAGTGGAAAAAAAACTAGAAGGTTTCTGTGGAAAAATTTAATATCTAATAAACTCAATAAAATATCAAATTAAAAGTATTCATATATGTCTAATAATGTAAATGAAGAGAATTTATCTTTACAGGAAAACTTTGCAATAAAAGAAAAAAATCAATAATAAAAGTGAGTTTGGTAAACCTTAGACACAGAATTATAAATTCAAAATGCAAAAAAATCATTTTTTTAAAGTTCAGAAGTTGACATTTTTCACACACTGAAAATGTATTATAAATAGATACTTACTTTGTCTTACATAAAGCTATCTCAACCTTTTTCTGCCCTCTAAGCATTGTAAAACATTTTCATGATCAGCCTGCCAGTTAATATACTTCACCAATTTCACATCATACCTCAACATGTACACATCATGTGAATACTCTCCACTAATAGTATCGCATCACCTATACTTGCACAGCTACCTCCCTCTGCTATTGTTATTCAATCCTAACTTTCATGGCAGGTTATAAAAGAAGAATGCCAGCCAAGGGTAGAGGAAGTAAGCAGCTATCAGAAATGCATTTTCAGCACATGAAATATGTTAACTTCCAATATGGTCTTACCTCCTTTCATACAAAACTTGAATTCAACACTGCAAAGTTTTAGCATACAATGTGGGAACCAAGTGGAAAATGACTCCCCTGAATGAATGGATGTGCTTTGAGATGAAAATGAAGCACACTTATGAGGTACCATACTAACTTCTGGAACAGGTATGCTCTTTGCTCATGAAGTAAGAAATGAATCTGACATAGGTGTAATCCACAGTAAAATATAAACAGAATTAGCTACATACACATGCAATCTCAACCAAACAAATGAGATTTCATGACTTGTCCTTGGCATCAGAAGGTTGATGATGAAAAAAAGATAAATCATGACATAAACATAAACATGGCTAAGTGATGTGGACTGTGTTATTTATATATATACATAGCAAGCCTAATCATTAGTATGCAGGAATTAAGAAGTGGACGTTAGCTTCTGGCTGAAACTGGACAAACTCCCAAAACCACTTTAGGAACAAGAAGTATAACACACCAAAACTAGCATTACAGGGTCTTGGTGTTGCCTCAAATCAACCTCATGAACAAAGCAATATCTGTAACCAGTGTCACGAACAGAAATCGTTCATCACCCAGTCATAAATACAGGAAAGAGATATCCAGCATCTGGAATTATTAGGAAGATTTGGAACACTTACTCAACCATATGAACTGTGCACTTATGTCCTGTATCTGTCACTCAGAAGCAGGTGAAGTCCCCCAAACTCAATTGTAGGACCTGGAAAAGAACCTCCTACAACCAGAATTAATAAGAATAGGAGTCTCTACCAGAAACAACTATAAGAATAGGAGAGTGTCATCCTGCACCTAGTTTTAAAAGAGGATTCTGTATAGGCTGGGCCTGCTCTAACCTATTTGTTACTTTATTTTGACGGCAGTCCACCAGATAAAAAGCATCCAGAGGAAATGGAAGGAGGGAGATCAGCCTTGCCCTCTTCTAACTGGAAAAGTAAATTTCTTGTCTCACTCATGATCAATCTTTTCAGAAACTAAGAAATGGGTAAGAACTCCCATGTTACACTGAAAGAAAAAAGGGGGAATTAGATGTGGTGGGGAGTCCAGAGGACCATCACACTAGAAAAAGTACAATGGGTATTTTTAATTCCCTACTTTTAAAAGCATATCACTCCCAATTAATGCAATGAAAAGGTCAGCAAGCATGGGTGATAATTCCCTTCTGTTATACCCAGGAAGTCCATGAGTGATGATCTCCAAATGATATATATATATATACATACCACAGGGTATGCTGCAAGTGGTCTGGTTGAAACATCCCATTCCTTCAGTGAGTGTTATAATGTAATCATGACATCAACAGTGCATATCTGACCAGGCAAAAAGATATGACAAAATGATGAATAAGGTGAGAAAACACATTGTTAAGGTGGGGGCCTTCCTTGAGGAGTAACAATACACCAGCCTAATGAGTTATTATGAAAAATGGAAGGTTTCCAGGGTATAAAAGTTGGGAAATTGAACCTCAAAAGTAGTCAGGATATACCACATAAAATCATAAGGTGGGAACTAGACAAAAGTTGATCAGCATCAGCACCAGTGAAAGATGAAAGTGATCGTCAAAGAGCATCCATGAGCAGCACAAATCTTAGAAATGAAAGACCAGTTATGCAGTATGACATAAGAGAAATGGTAGAAGAAGAGGGTAACATTGAAAACAGAAATATCTAATTTGTGATTTCCATAAGCAATGAGGAGAAGAAAATAAAATCTTGAGGGGGTAAGAGGATGATGGAACATGAAAATGAAAGTTCAAAGGAAGAATGGTAAAGATGTAAAGAATCACACTAAGATCCCAATCATGCATATTAAAGGAACATAGAGGATGCATGACTTGAAATAATAAAAATGGAGAGAAATGAAAGGGAAAGAGAAAACCTGCAGAAAAGGAATGTGTTTGACAAATCTATCAGATATCTAGAAATGATCAACGTAGAGAACCCTTTGTCAAACAACCAGGTGAAGAATAAGGAAAGAGAATGAACAGAAAGGTAGAAAGGAAGAAACTCACAACAAACAGATCAAAGTCTTAAGGTATACTCTCACATATGTAGTAAATGGGCATTAAAGAAGGACTAAGGGCACAAGAAAAAAAAAGATGTTACACATAGAGTCAATCCCTGGGCTGAAACAATGCACCTGACAAAAGCCATGTGTGAAGGCAGAGTGTGGTGACATCTGGACGAACAATATATAACTGAAATCAACAGAATACAGATTTAAGGGAAGACAAAAGTTTCACAAGTAAAGGCTGGAGCAGTGAGAATGATGGTTATATTGACCAAGACAGAACCACTGGAAGAACAAAACATGGTGTGGTTTGGAATAAAAATAGAACTCTTGAAAGAATATCAAATAAGACAGTAAGCATAATTGTGAAGAATTCTCCAAACTTGACTGAACACGACTACCCCCAAAGTTAGTGGATAATAAACAAAAGAAGAAAGAAAAGGAAATTTGGTGACCCAGTGGAGAAAGACATAAATGAGATATCTCCAACTGAGAACATATCCACCTACAGGCCTATAGATTAAGAGACTATTCCTTATGTAGAATCTTGTTGGGAGAAGATAATAAATCTACAACCAGATTTAGGAGAAAAGGCAAGTGAAGACCACAAAGTGGTAATTGTGAGCCCAGAAAAGAGATTTAGGACCTGAGAACACAGACACCTTGAACTGTTACTGCCTGGCTCTGTGTTATGAGTTACTACAGTGAAGATGTCAAAATATAACATTACCACCCACTCCATGATAGAGAGAGGAAGAAAGTAGGATAAAGCTTGATGAACTGCCAAAGACTTGAGAATGGTGATATGGAAAGATGAACTCCAAGATGTAGATTACAAGGATAAAATGACATTACTAGTGTCATGAACATCAGAAAAGAAACCAAAGCAAAGCTCAGCTCTGTACCAGGAAAGAATAAAACATGTCAGTGATGAAACAAAACAAACATTCAAGTTCTAAGTTTACAAAATTAGTATGATAAGGCAAATAGTGAAGAATTACAAAAAAAACAACATTTATTCAAATAGAACAATCAAGTACATATTACTGGTATGTAATCTAGAAATTATATAAATCTACCTAATTAACAAAGTACTTATAAGTATATCTAGCCATCTAAGTGTATCTAGCCCACACAATAATTAATAAAAATAACTGTGCAAAATGACTAAGATTACCTAGAAAAAACATTAATAATCCACATTTAACTTACAATTCATCTGAAGTAATCTAGATGACAAAGGACACATAATTACATCCAACACTGAAGAAAATTATGAGAATAAGGCATGGAGATAAAAACAATGAAAAATATTCTCATAGATTAGTGAATTACATGTTACTAGTAAAGATATGTGACATACAAGTTATTTAAACATATATAGTTAAAAAAGTATTGATAAATATCAGACAAACTATCTAAATCGGTATAGTCCACAAAATAATAAAAAATTGTGCAAACCAATGAAAATTACCTGGAAAACACATTAAGAATCAATATCTAATTCACAAATCCTCTAAATTAACCTAAAGAAAAAAGGACACATTTAAGTCCTACACTAACAAAAATTAAGATGATAAAGCACACAGTTAAGATTGATGAAGAAAATTATTAAAAGATAAAAAGAATTGTTTGTCTGAAGTTAAGCACAAAGTTTGTTTTGTTTTCACACTCAAGTTCAAATTCACTCCTCCACAACAACCAACAGTTAAACACACTCAAAAGAAACAACAGAGTTCTAAGTATTAATATGGATAATACCCCATACCATTTTTAACAAATGACTTGAAGGTCACCATTTATCAAGCCTGCTCATTCTACATAAAAATATATGGCAAACCTATTAGTAAAAACATACAATTCTGGTCAAAACAATGCTAAACAGAAGTAAAAATAACTTCAACCTAAAGTTAAGAGCTCATGTATGTGTTAAAATTTTTATGTTCATTATAAGATGATTTGTTTTGGTCACTTCAAGTTTAAATATGTCATGTAAGATAATATTACTATAACTGTACATTTATGTGTGTCAAGTTATTGTTATAATATTGTTGTAAATATCTGCTGAACGTTTTACACACAATTTGTTTGTGTAGAGGTAAATGAAAATAAATAGATAACCAATATACAGTTGATTTTAAACTTTAAACTACATACATGTCTGTCTTGGAAATTTATTTTTAAAGTTATGCAGTCTGAACTACGTAATCACATGCAAAATACTGTACACAGTTGTGTATGTAGTCATTACAAGTTATGAAAAGGTATATACGTGGTTGTTATGTATACAATAAATTTAGAATAACTACACATTATGTATACAGTCAAATTAAAACAATTCACTTTGCACTCATCCATATATATTTCAAAACTGTGGAATATTATATACTGTTGGCTGCAACTAGGTAAGCTACATACTAATCAAATCTACCCGAACGTACACTATAAACTATGCATATCATAAAAATGATAACATCTTAGCTGACAGACTGTTATCAAATTTAATTTTCTACATGACAAAGAAAATGAATAGAAAATATAGTACAACTATTTTGCTGTTCCTGATTCAAATTTAGAAAAAGGTAAATAACTAATATATGACTCTTAATATTAGAACTACATTACTTAAGACAGATGTGCCGGTACAAATTTATTATGACTCTTGGATGTTTTCCATTGTTCTTTTCACCCGAGATTATTTCTCTCAGACACAAATTTATTCTTGCTTAATGTGGGCAATATAGCTTACCTTCATCACACTTTAATTTATAAAAATACAACTAAACCATGCTCCAAGTGTGTAGAAGTTACACATGCACTGCTGCTAGCTCTGTCCAGCAATCATATAAATCTGACCATATCCATTCCCTCTTTTTAGTTGATCACTCATCAAATCAGATTACAAGTATTCAGAGAAGTAGCTTCTACATCTTACAACAATAAAGTTTCACACGTACAAAAAAGTGTAAAGTACAATACAACTATTTCATGAAACTATGGATATGGCTCTTTGAATGTTAACCCATTCATAGATATCTCTCTTTGTGTGACACTGAAGAGAGAGTCTGCAGACATTTCAACTAATAATATGCCTATGACTACTCAGTAACATCTTAGTGATTAGCTTTCATTATGCTCTAAATGCCACATGTAATGTGTAGAAATTCACACACCCACATGTGGTGCATTAATACAAGAGTATTATGATGTTGAACAACCAAGTTACTGCTATTATGTACCCTTCTTTATTGTTGACATGATTTTGCTGGTATTTACCAAAACCAAGTTTTGTATGTCTGCAGCATTATTGCCCTTGCAAAAGATGCAATTAGAAAACTTTCATGTCCAAAGCACTCCACTCTTTCATGCATGTGTTCCATAAACCATACAGTATATAAAGACAGTGCTTTCACAATCCATGTTACAACAGTGCAATAACATATATAATCTTTAAGTATTACTTCTGGTGGCTTGAATGTTATTTATCATTTTATACTAGTAATTGTATTTGTTTTATTCTACACCTTCTTAAACCTATTACTATGTGTAGGGGTCAGGGGATGTTATCACATTTGTAAATTTACATTCAAAAGTTTATTGAACCATTATTTTGTGAATATATGTGGTAGCATGTAATTCAAATGTAATAGTACACAATAATTAATTAATTTAAAAATAAATTTTAAAACAAATTCCTAAATATCAAATTTTGTTTGTCATGTACTATACTACATGCTTCTTTATTTAAATTATATTTCTGATGTCCAAAGGCAAAGTTTATACTTTTTCACAAATAGAAATTTAAATAAACAAATTTTAACAAGCTAGAATATAAAATAAAAAAACCCCTTTCTTATCTATTTTCTGAAATATTACTATATTTAGAAAATCAAAAAAGTTAATTCTGTCTATTTCTTTCGTTTTTGGAAATGATTGTTTACACATTCTTACTTTGTTCTTTGAAATGTTTATGACCATTTGAAAGCTCAGGATTTTTACCTACATGGTATTTTAGGTTTTAAAAGTGTCTTCATGAGTAGATGCATTTTTTTGTTGTTGTAGACTCGTAAGGAAAGGTGAGATGAATGATGTTTAAAAGTATTTTTAGACATAATACATTTTAATTAATAAGAATTATTAATTACACTAGAAATCTGTGGTATTTACATATAACCTATGATGTTCTTTATATCAATATGTGTACACAAAACAAAAAAAATATTTTGCATACTTCAGTTGTAAAATGTGACAAGGCTGAGCAAACTGTGGAAAGTACGTACACATTCATTGAGAAAGAAACGTCATTGTGTTTCTGTATTTCTTTACTTAATGTTCTGTGGTCTGTGATAAGTAATTGTTTTTTCAAGATTTATTTGTAGAGAGTAATCAGAATAATATGTATAAATATAAATATACATAAAATGTACTGCACTACAACTGAAATGTGATTGTATTCTACAAAATACTGGTTCTCAACAAAGTTATTTCATCAATATCATATATATCATTCTCATTTCTGTGTGCTTGTGCATCATGATGATTCAATGATTTATAAAAAGAATCCAGTTCATGATGAACATTGTAATTGTGTCTGTTAAGGTTCATACAAATAGTGGTTTTCACTGTTTTAGTTACTGATGAAGTCATGATCAGAAAATTATTTTTGGGAGCAGTTTGGTCGTACATAAGTAGTTTAATATTTCACTGCATGTAGTAGGTCTGCAGCAGCCATTCCAGATGTGTGATAAATTTTAATTGTGTTTTTCATAAATTGGTTTTGATTCATAGTTTTACACTAAACAGTTTTTAATCTTTTTGCTTATTTTATTTAGTATGTTAGATTTTCTGTCTTTAAATGCAGTTTAAGTATCTATGTAAATCAGATGCAAGTCTTTATGAATACTGATCTTATTATTGGCAAACATTATAAGCTGTATATATTGTG
>MU033961.1:23764-53194 GCA_011833715.1 Carcinoscorpius rotundicauda
TAACTTCTCTTATTTAATAAAGAAAGCTTGAAACAAAGAACACCAAATTCCTCTTCAATGTAAATAAATTATATTTCTCAGAATTGAAGGAAACGTTTTACACCACTTAAGAGTTCTATATACTTCTCTTCTCCTGTATACAACCCATCTAAAAATGAAAAAAAAAGATCACACTGTTGCATTATTTTTCGTTGTACGAAAAGAAAACCATAAACTAAAACTCACCACAATCTCAACCGTAAGTTCCAAATCGAAGATGCTTCAACGTAGTAGCCTCGTTTCTCGGCAATCTTTCACGCCCTAACAACGATTAAACCCCCTTACATGATGAAAAAATATTCGTTACTTTCATCAAAGTGTATTTTTTATAGGTTATTTCAGCTGTTTTTCTTTAATCGTGTTCGCCTATTCATGAATTTAATTGAGAAAAGCAAAACGTTTGTTCTAAATATTCTACAACGCAACGAAAACGTAATTTCAATCACATCTTTTTTAAATGACTCAGAGAAAAACGTTTCCATGGTGGACAGAAACTGAAATTTTTAAACTTTTTTCTACCTGTTCTTCATTTGAATGTTAGGGTTCGAATGACGAGAAATTTCTTTAACCTTCACATATTTGGGTTCATGAGAAATTCGTCGTTTTTTCTAAGACCTATCGACTCTCCACGTATTGTGTGAGTGATGAAATACTCATACTGTTCTCAACGTAGAAGACGAAAATTTACAAATGACTCTAAGAAGGAAAATAACGAGAAAGCAACAGCAATAGCCGTTGAGAGAATTGTCTCCGTTTTTTTCGTTCAGTAACTTGGGCTAACAATATTCGACAAAGGTGGAAATCCATTGTTTTGTGATCTCAGATGGTCTGGCATTGCCACCTGGTATAACGTTCGACACGTAACCCCAGGGATCGAATTCCATCTCAATAACCATGTTCGTTCCTCGGCCGTGTAGGCGTTATAATATTACATCAATCCCACTAGTCATACACTGCTGAATTAGGAACGGCTACACAAACAGTTCTCGTGTAGCTTTGCTGAAAATTACGAAACAAACAAAGAAAAGAAAACAGTCGTTTCGGGACAATGAGGTTAATATTACCGTCAATAAGACAACCCAAGTCTTGTCAAAAAGTACCCAATTATAACAATTCGTGTATTTTATTCCAATTCTTTATCCTATTTAAATTGGTGAATTAATTTGGCATAATTTTGAAGCGTAGATTTCGAACATTTAAACAGTAGAGATTAAATTGACCAAAACGATTTGTCCTTACGTACTCTACACAGTGTTTCGAATCACTTTAATGAAAGTATACTCGTACTTAACTTTTAATGTTTCACATGTAGAATCGTAAGATCAAAATAATTGTGATCACAAACAAAATATTCTTAATATCTTGAAGGATTTAGAAAGGAAATGTTTTATTTTAAGAGCAAAATGTTCTAATTAAATGTCTACGTACTCTTCTTTCAATAAACTTCCTGAGCACAGCCGAAAACACGAAGGACGGTCGAGTAGCGATAAATCCAGCTCAAACATGATCACACGTTTAATTCCAACGTGCTACCGTCATCTTCAACTTGCATCGACGTTCTTCTTTCGACAAGCAATGCTGAATGACTGCGCACTTCCGACGCTAGAAATTTGGTGCGTGACTATTTCGGTTCTTCCACTGAACAAAGAACTTTCTCGTTTGTTGAAGATATTTTCTAAAACGGTTTGACGTGACACTCTGTTCCGTTAACATTAATTTCACATAAAATTGCATCGGCCGGGAATCGAACCCGGGCCACCCGCGTGGCAGGCGAGTATTCTACCACTGAACCACCGATGATTGGTTTGACGAATTTTATGCTACCTGTTATAATATCTTCGAGAAAATACTGGTCAATGAACTGTTTTCACGGTCACTTGCTACCCCTTGTAAGATGATCTTTCAGCAAACAAGTACTTCTCCAAACCATCACTGCAATATACTGCTAAGAGTTTCTCCTGTATAGTAATGTAAGTTATTTGCTTTCTCATAATCTCAGGGTTTTACTGAGAAGAATCATGTAGTTTGCCACAGTGGCCGCAAACAAATGCTCATCTCATGTCCCAGAAGAACGCGTTATTAAATCACGATTTTTTGAAAATTTCCAAATTTCTCGTCAAATACATTTTCATTCTATTTCAATCTAACTAAATAAATACCCGTTTGGAATGATTATTATGCATAAATGCTTCGTTATCGTTATCTGTTTTTCAAATAATTCGTGCGCCATGGCTTGCAAAGTGAAACAATGTTTGTATTTAACCACCAAAGTGATAATATTTGACAAAAAATCAAAGAAAACAAGAAATCTTTCTCTCTATCCCTTCGAACACGAATTAAACGGTGCGTTTCTTTTTATACAGCACTTTAATTTCGATTTTCGATTCAAAGCTAATTTTCAAGCCATTTTCGTCCATTAGAATGAAACATCGTCGAATAGCACTCCTTAACCGCACCACACAAATTGCAAAACGATATAGATATATGTATGTAACATTATTGAGAGAGACAAAAATTGGAAAAGAAAAGCATGAAAAGATAATCAATATACAAACTTTTCCTCAACGAAATTTGTGATTAAACAAAATAAAAGAGGTAAATTATCTTTCAAACACTTTTGAAACATGCCAGCTTTAAAAATAACAACAGTGAGATTACTAAAGTACATAATCTTTGGTTTCTTTCTTAAATTTCTCGTGAAAACCTAAGGAAAGAAAAGGACATTTCTACTCATTCAATAGAAAATCATCAACCGCCAAGTAGAACGTCAACGGTATTCCAGTTGATATAATAAAAAAAGTATTATTCCAATTCGCATTTCGTGTCTTTAACGCTATTAGGTGAATTTTATCCAAATTAAAGTTACTTACACTCCATCTTAGGATTACAATTTTTTACTTTCGACCGAAGTTGTTTTGCTTCTAAAATGTCACAAGAACTTATAACGAATTAGAAACATCATTTTTTAACTTGAAAGTTAAAAGCAGCCACAAAAAAAAACAATTACAAACTCTTCTATGAAGAGTTTGCGACTTAACATATCAATGAGTAATTGGAAAATAAATTTACAAAAACTCAATTTGTTTGTGTCAACGGCTATCGTAAAATCATTGTGCTGCAATTAACCCAGCTATTAACTTCTCTTATTTTAAGTAAAGAAAGCTTGAAACAAAGAACACCAAATTCCTCTTCAATGTAAATAAATTATATTTCTCATAATTGAAGGAAACGTTTACACCACTTAAGAGTTCTATATACTTCTCTTCTCCTGTATACAACCCATCTAAAAATGAAAAAAAAAGATCACACTGTTGCATTATTTTCGTTGTACGAAAAGAAAACCATAAACTAAAACTCACCACAATCTCAACCGTAAGTTCCAAATCGAAGATGCTTCAACGTAGTAGCCTCGTTCTCGGCAATCTTTCACGCCTAACAACGATTAAACACCTTACATGATGAAAAAATATTCGTTACTTCATCAAAAGTGTATTTTTTTATAGGTTATTTCAGCTGTTTTTCTTTAATCGTGTTCGCCTATTCATGAATTAATATTGAGAAAAGCAAAAACGTTTGTTTCTAAATATTCTACAACGCAACGAAAACGTAATTTCAATCACATCTTTTTTAAATGACTCAGAGAAAAACGTTTCCATGGTGGACAGAAACTGAAATTTTTTAAACTTCTTTCTACGCTGTTGTCTTCATTTGAATGTTAGGGTTCGAATGACGAGAAATTTCTTTAACCTTCACATATTTGGGTTCATGAGAAATTCGTCGTTTTTCTAAGACCTATCGACTCTCCACGTATTGTGTGAGTGATGAAATACTCATTACTGTTCTCAACGTAGAAGACGAAAATTTACAAATGACTCTAAGAAGGAAAATAACGAGAAAGCAACAGCAATAGCCGTTGAGAGAATTGTCATCCGTTTTATTTCGTTCAGTAACTTGGGCTAACAATATTCGACAAAGGTGGAAATCCATTGTTTGTGATCTCAGATGGTCTGGCATTGCCACCTGGTAATAACGTTCGACACGTAACCCCAGGGATCGAATTCCCATCTCAATAACCATGTTCGTTCCCTCGGCCGTGTAGGCGTTATAATATTACAATCAATCCCACTAGTCATACACTGCTGAATTAGGAACGGCTAGCACAAACAGTTCTCGTGTAGCTTTGCTCAAAATTACGAAACAAACAAAGAAAAGAAAACAGTCGTTTCGAGACAATGAGGTTAATATTACCGTCAGATAAGACAACCCAAGTCTTGTCAAAAAGTACCCAATTATAACAATTCGTGTATTTTATTCCAATTCTTTATCCTATTTAAATTGGTGAATTAATTTGGCAAGTAATTTTGAAGCGTAGATTTCGAACATTTAAACATGTAGAGATTAAATTGACCAAAAACGATTTGTCCTTACTTACTCTACACAGTGTTCGAATCACTTTAATGAAAGTATACTCGTACTTAACTTTTAATGTTTCACATGTAGAATCGTAAGATCAAAATAATTGTGATCACAAACAAAATATTCTTAATATCTTGAAGGATTTAGAAAGGAAATGTTTTATTTTAAGAGCAAAATGTTCTAATTATAATGTCTACGTACTCTTCTTTCAATAAACTTCCACTGAGCACAGCCGAAAACACGAAGGACGGTCGAGTAGCGATAAATCCAGCTCAACATGATCACACGTTTAATTCTCAACGTGCTACCGTCATCTTCAACTTGCATCGACGTTCTTCTTTCGACAAGCAATTCTGAATGACTGCGCACTTCCGACGCAAGAAATTTGGGTGCGTGACATATTTCGGTTCTTCCACTGAAACAAAGAACTTTCTCTGTTTGTTGAAGATATTTCTAAAAGGTTTGACGTGACACTCAGTTCCGTTTAACATTAATTTCACAATAAAATTGCATCGACCGGGAATCGAACCCGGGCCACCCGCGTGGCAGGCGAGTATTCTACCACTGAACCACCGATGCTTGTTTGACGAATTTTATGCTACCTGTTATAATATCTTCGAGAAAATACTGGTCAATGAACTGTTTCACGGTCACTTGCTACCCCTGTAAGATGATCTTTCAGCAAACAAGTACTTCTCCAAAACCATCACTGCAATATACTGCTAAGAGTTTCTCCTGTATAGTAATGTAAGTTATTTGCTTTTCTCATAATCTCAGGGTTTTACTGAGAAGAATCATGTAGTTGCCACAGTGGCCGCAAACAAATGCTCATCTCATGTCCCAGAAGAACGCGTTATTTAAATCACGATTTTTTGAAAATTTCCAAATTTCTCGTCAAATACATTTTCATTCTATTTCAATCTAACTAAATAAATACCCGTTGGAATGATTTATTATGCATAAATGCTTCGTTATCGTTATCTGTTTTCAAATCATTCATGCGCCATGGCTTGCAAAGTGAAACAATGTTTGTATTTAACCACCAAAGTGATAATATTTGACAAAAAACAAAGAAACAAGAAATCTTTTTTTCTATCCCTTCGAACACGAATTAAACGGTGCGTTTCTTTTTATACTGCACTTTAATTGCGATTTTTCGATTCAAAGCTAATTTTCAAGCCATTTTCGTCCATTAGAATGAAACATCGTCGAATAGCACTCCTTAACCGCACCACACAAATTGCAAAACGTTATATAGATATATGTATGTAACATTATTGACAGAGAGACAAAAATTGGAAAAGAAAAGCATGAAAAGATAATCAATAATACAAACTTTTCCTCAACGAAATTTGTGATTAAACAAAATAAAAGAGGTAAATTATCTTTCAAACACTTTTGAAACATGCCAGCTTTAAAAATAACAACAGTGAGATTACTAAAGTACATAATCTTTGGTTTCTTTCTTAAATTTCTCGTGAAAACCTAAGGAAAGAAAAGGACATTTCTACTCATTCAATAGAAAATCATCAACCGCCAAGTAGAACGTCAACGGTATTCCAGTTGATATAATAAAAAAAGTATTATTCCAATTCGCATTTCGTGTCTTTAACGCTATTAGGTGAATTTTATCCAAATTAAAGTTACTTACACTCCATCTTAAGATTACAATTTTTTACTTTCGACCGAAGTTGTTTTGCTTCTAAAATGTCACAAGAACTTATAACGAATTAGAAACATCATTTTTAAACTTGAAAGTTAAAAGCAGCCACAAAAAAACAATTACAAACTCTTCTATGAAGAGTTTGCGACTTAACATATCAATGAGTAATTGGAAAATAAATTTACAAAAACTCAATTTGTTTGTGTCAACGGCTATCGTAAAATCATTGTGCTGCAATTAACCCAGCTATTAACTTCTCTTATTTTAAGTAAAGAAAGCTTGAAACAAAGAACACCAAATTCCTCTTCAATGTAAATAAATTATATTTCTCATAATTGAAGGAAACGTTTACACCACTTAAGAGTTCTATATACTTCTCTTCTCCTGTATACAACCCATCTAAAAATGAAAAAAAAGATCACACTGTTGCATTATTTTCGTTGTACGAAAAGAAAACCATAAACTAAACTCACCACAATCTCAACCGTAAGTTCCAAATCGAAGATGCTTCAACGTAGTAGCCTCGTTCTCGGCAATCTTTCACGCCTAACACGATTAAACACCTACATGATGAAAAAATATTCGTTACTTCATCAAAAGTGTATTTTTTATAGGTTATTTCAGCTGTTTTTCTTTAATCGTGTTCGCCTATTCATGAATTAATATTGAGAAAAGCAAAAACGTTTGTTCTAAATATTCTACAACGCAACGAAAACGTAATTTCAATCACATCTTTTTTAAATGACTCAGAGAAAAACGTTTCCATGGTGGACAGAAACTGAAATTTTTTAAACTTCTTTCTACGCTGTTGTCTTCATTTGAATGTTAGGGTTCGAATGACGAGAAATTTCTTAACCTTCACATATTTGGGTTCATGAGAAATTCGTCGTTTTTCTAAGACCTATCGACTCTCCACGTATTGTGTGAGTGATGAAATACTCATTACTGTTCTCAACGTAGAAGACGAAAATTTACAAATGACTCTAAGAAGGAAAATAACGAGAAAGCAACAGCAATAGCCGTTGAGAGAATTGTCATCCGTTTTATTTCGTTCAGTAACTTGGGCTAACAATATTCGACAAAGGTGGAAATCCATTGTTTGTGATCTCAGATGGTCTGGCATTGCCACCTGGTAATAACGTTCGACACGTAACCCCAGGGATCGAATTCCCATCTCAATAACCATGTTCGTTCCCTCGGCCGTGTAGGCGTTATAATATTACAATCAATCCCACTAGTCATACACTGCTGAATTAGGAACGGCTAGCACAAACAGTTCTCGTGTAGCTTTGCTCAAAATTACGAAACAAACAAAGAAAAGAAAACAGTCGTTTCGAGACAATGAGGTTAATATTACCGTCAGATAAGACAACCCAAGTCTTGTCAAAAAGTACCCAATTATAACAATTCGTGTATTTTATTCCAATTCTTTATCCTATTTAAATTGGTGAATTAATTTGGCAAGTAATTTTGAAGCGTAGATTTCGAACATTTAAACATGTAGAGATTAAATTGACCAAAAACGATTTGTCCTTACTTACTCTACACAGTGTTCGAATCACTTTAATGAAAGTATACTCGTACTTAACTTTTAATGTTTCACATGTAGAATCGTAAGATCAAAATAATTGTGATCACAAACAAAATATTCTTAATATCTTGAAGGATTTAGAAAGGAAATGTTTTATTTTAAGAGCAAAATGTTCTAATTATAATGTCTACGTACTCTTCTTTCAATAAACTTCCACTGAGCACAGCCGAAAACACGAAGGACGGTCGAGTAGCGATAAATCCAGCTCAACATGATCACACGTTTAATTCTCAACGTGCTACCGTCATCTTCAACTTGCATCGACGTTCTTCTTTCGACAAGCAATTCTGAATGACTGCGCACTTCCGACGCAAGAAATTTGGGTGCGTGACATATTTCGGTTCTTCCACTGAAACAAAGAACTTTCTCTGTTTGTTGAAGATATTTCTAAAAGGTTTGACGTGACACTCAGTTCCGTTTAACATTAATTTCACAATAAAATTGCATCGACCGGGAATCGAACCCGGGCCACCCGCGTGGCAGGCGAGTATTCTACCACTGAACCACCGATGCTTGTTTGACGAATTTTATGCTACCTGTTATAATATCTTCGAGAAAATACTGGTCAATGAACTGTTTCACGGTCACTTGCTACCCCTGTAAGATGATCTTTCAGCAAACAAGTACTTCTCCAAAACCATCACTGCAATATACTGCTAAGAGTTTCTCCTGTATAGTAATGTAAGTTATTTGCTTTTCTCATAATCTCAGGGTTTTACTGAGAAGAATCATGTAGTTGCCACAGTGGCCGCAAACAAATGCTCATCTCATGTCCCAGAAGAACGCGTTATTTAAATCACGATTTTTTTTGAAAATTTCCAAATTTCTCGTCAAATACATTTTCATTCTATTTCAATCTAACTAAATAAATACCCGTTGGAATGATTTATTATGCATAAATGCTTCGTTATCGTTATCTGTTTTCAAATAATTCGTGCGCCATGGCTTGCAAAGTGAAACAATGTTTGTATTTAACCACCAAAGTGATAATATTTGACAAAAAATCAAAGAAACAAGAAATCTTTCTCTCTATCCCTTCGAACACGAATTAAACGGTGCGTTTCTTTTTATACAGCACTTTAATTTCGATTTTTCGATTCAAAGCTAATTTTCAAGCCATTTTCGTCCATTAGAATGAAACATCGTCGAATAGCACTCCTTAACCGCACCACACAAATTGCAAAACGATATAGATATATGTATGTAACATTATTGACAGAGAGACAAAAATTGGAAAAGAAAAGCATGAAAAGATAATCAATAATACAAACTTTTCCTCAACGAAATTTGTGATTAAACAAAATAAAAGAGGTAAATTATCTTTCAAACACTTTTGAAACATGCCAGCTTTAAAATAACAACAGTGAGATTACTAAAGTACATAATCTTTGGTTTCTTTCTTAAATTTCTCGTGAAAACCTAAGGAAAAGAAAAGGACATTTCTACTCATTCAATAGAAAATCATCAACCGCCAAGTAGAACGTCAACAGTATTCCAGTTGATATAATAAAAAAAGTATTATTCCAATTCGCATTTCGTGTCTTTAACGCTATTAGGTGAATTTTATCCAAATTCAAGTTACTTACACTCCATCTTAGGATTACAATTTTTTACTTTCGACCGAAGTTGTTTTGCTTCTAAAATGTCACAAGAACTTATAACGAATTAGAAACATCATTTTTTAACATGAAAGTTAAAAGCAGCCACAAAGAAACAATTACAAACTCTTCTATGAAGAGTTTGCGACTTAACATATCAATGAATAATTGAAAAATAAATTTACAAAAACTCAGTTTGTTTGTGTCAACGGCTATCGTAAAATCATTGTGCTGCAATTAACCCAGCTATTAACTTCTCTTATTTTAAGTAAAGAAAGCTTGAAACAAAGAACACCAAATTCCTCTTCAATGTAAATAAATTATATTTCTCATAATTGAAGGAAACGTTTACACCACTTAAGAGTTCTATATACTTCTCTTCTCCTGTATACAACCCATCTAAAAATGAAAAAAAAAGATCACACTGTTGCATTATTTTCGTTGTACGAAAAGAAAACCATAAACTAAAACTCACCACAATCTCAACCGTAAGTTCCAAATCCAAGATGCTTCAACGTAGTAGTCTTGTTCTCGGCAATCTTTCACGCCTAACAACGATTAAACACCTTACATGATGAAGAAATATTCGTTACTTCATCAAAAGTGTATTTTTTATAGGTTATTTCAGCTGTTTTTCTTTAATCGTGTTCGCCTATTCATGAATTAATATTGAGAAAAGCAAAAACGTTTGTTCTAAATATTCTACAACGCAACGAAAACGTAATTTCAATCACATCTTTTTTAAATGACTCAGAGAAAAACGTTTCCATGGTGGACAGAAACTGAAATTTTTTAAACTTCTTTCTACGCTGTTGTCTTCATTTGAATGTTAGGGTTCTTTAACCTTCACATATTTGGGTTCATGAGAAATTCGTCGTTTTTCTAAGACCTATCGACTCTCCACGTATTGTGTGAGTGATGCAATACTCATTACTGTTCTCAACGTAGAAGACGAAAATTTACAAATGACTCTAAGAAGGAAAATAACGAGAAAGCAACAGCAATAGCCGTTGAGAGAATTGTCATCCGTTTTATTTCGTCCAGTAACTTGGGCTAACAATATTCGACAAAGGTAGAAATCCATTGTTTGTGATCTCAGATGGTCTGGCATTGCCACCTGGTAATAACGTTCGACACGTAACCCCAGGGATCGAATTCCCATCTCAATAAACATGTTCGTCTTCTCGGCCGTGTAGGCGTTATAATATTACAATCAATCCCACTAGTCTTACACTGCTGAATTAGGAACGGCTAGCACAAACAGTTCTCGTGTAGCTTTGCTGAAAATTACGAAACAAACAAACAAAAGAAAAGAGTCGTTTCGGGACAATGAGGTTAATATTACCGTCAGATAAGACAACCCAAGTCTTGTCAAAAAGTACCCAATTATAACAATTCGTGTATTTTATTCCAATTCTTTATCCTATTTAAATTGGTGAATTAATTTGGCAAGTAATTTTGAAGCGTAGATTTCGAACATTTAAACATGTAGAGATTAAATTGACCAAAAACGATTTGTCCTTACGTACTCTACACAGTGTTCGAATCACTTTAATGAAAGTATACTCGTACTTAACTTTTAATGTTTCACATGTAGAATTGTAAGATCAAAATAATTGTGATCACAAACAAAATATTCTTAATATCTTGAAGGATTTAGAAAGGAAATGTTTTATTTTAAGAGCAAAATGTTCTAATTATAATGTCTACGTACTCTTCTTTCATTAAACTTTCACTAAGCACAGCCGAAAACACGAAGGACGGTCGAGTAACGATAAATCCAGCTCAACATGATCACACGTTTAATTCCCAACGTGCTACCGTCATCTTCAACTTGCATCGACGTTCTTCTTTCGACAAGCAATTCTGAATGACTGCGCACTTCCGACGCTAGAAATTTGGGTGCGTGACATATTTCGGTTCTTCCACTGAAACAAAGAACTTTCTCTGTTTGTTGAAGATATTTCTAAAAGGTTTGACGTGACACTCAGTTCCGTTTAACATTAATTTCACAATAAAATTGCATCGGCCGGGAATCGAACCCGGGCCACCCGCGTGGCAGGCGAGTATTCTACCACTGAACCACCGATGCTTGTTTGACGAATTTTATGCTACCTGTTATAATATCTTCGAGAAAATACTGGTCAATGAACTGTTTCACGGTCACTTGCTACCCCTGTAAGATGATCTTTCAGCAAACAAGTACTTCTCCAAAACCATCACTGCAATATACTGCTAAGAGTTTCTCCTGTATAGTAATGTAAGTTATTTGCTTTTCTCATAATCTCAGGGTTTTACTGAGAAGAATCATGTAGTTGCCACAGTGGCCGCAAACAAATGCTCATCTCATGTCCCAGAAGAACGCGTTATTTAAATCACGATTTTTTGAAAATTTCCAAATTTCTCGTCAAATACATTTTCATTCTATTTCAATCTAACTAAATAAATACCCGTTGGAATGATTTATTATGCATAAATGCTTCGTTATCGTTATCTGTTTTCAAATCATTCATGCGCCATGGCTTGCAAAGTGAAACAATGTTTGTATTTAACCACCAAAGTGATAATATTTGACAAAAAAACAAAGAAACAAGAAATCTTTCTTTCTATCCCTTCGAACACGAATTAAACGGTGCGTTTCTTTTTATACTGCACTTTAATTGCGATTTTTCGATTCAAAGCTAATTTTCAAGCCATTTTCGTCCATTAGAATGAAACATCGTCGAATAGCACTCCTTAACCGCACCACACAAATTGCAAAACGTTATATAGATATATGTATGTAACATTATTGACAGAGAGACAAAAATTGGAAAAGAAAAGCATGAAAAGATAATCAATAATACAAACTTTTCCTCAACGAAATTTGTGATTAAACAAAATAAAAGAGGTAAATTATCTTTCAAACACTTTTGAAACATGCCAGCTTTAAAAATAACAACAGTGAGATTACTAAAGTACATAATCTTTGGTTTCTTTCTTAAATTTCTCGTGAAAACCTAAGGAAAAGAAAAGGGCATTTCTACTCATTCAATAGAAAATCATCAACCGCCAAGTAGAACGTCAACGGTATTCCAGTTGATATAATAAAAAAAGTATTATTCCAATTCGCATTTCGTGTCTTTAACGCTATTAGGTGAATTTTATCCAAATTAAAGTTACTTACACTCCATCTTAAGATTACAATTTTTTACTTTCGACCGAAGTTGTTTTGCTTCTAAAATGTCACAAGAACTTATAACGAATTAGAAACATCATTTTTTAACTTGAAAGTTAAAAGCAGCCACAAAAAAACAATTACAAACTCTTCTATGAAGAGTTTGCGACTTAACATATCAATGAATAATTGGAAAATAAATTTACAAAAACTCAATTTGTTTGTGTCAACGGCTATCGTAAAATCATTGTGCTGCAATTAACCCAGCTATTAACTTCTCTTATTTTAAGTAAAGAAAGCTTGAAACAAAGAACACCAAATTCCTCTTCAATGTAAATAAATTATATTTCTCATAATTGAAGGAAACGTTTACACCACTTAAGAGTTCTATATACTTCTCTTCTCCTGTATACAACCCATCTAAAAATGAAAAAAAAAGATCACACTGTTGCATTATTTTCGTTGTACGAAAAGAAAACCATAAACTAAAACTCACCACAATCTCAACCGTAAGTTCCAAATCGAAGATGCTTCAACGTAGTAGCCTCGTTCTCGGCAATCTTTCACGCCTAACAACGATTAAACACCTTACATGATGAAAAAATATTCGTTACTTCATCAAAAGTGTATTTTTTATAGGTTATTTCAGCTGTTTTTCTTTAATCGTGTTCGCCTATTCATGAATTAATATTGAGAAAAGCAAAAACGTTTGTTCTAAATATTCTACAACGCAACGAAAACGTAATTTCAATCACATCTTTTTTAAATGACTCAGAGAAAAACGTTTCCATGGTGGACAGAAACTGAAATTTTTTAAACTTCTTTCTACGCTGTTGTCTTCATTTGAATGTTAGGGTTCGAATGACGAGAAATTTCTTTAACCTTCACATATTTGGGTTCATGAGAAATTCGTCGTTTTTCTAAGACCTATCGACTCTCCACGTATTGTGTGAGTGATGAAATACTCATTACTGTTCTCAACGTAGAAGACGAAAATTTACAAATGACTCTAAGAAGGAAAATAACGAGAAAGCAACAGCAATAGCCGTTGATAGAATTGTCATCCGTTTTATTTCGTTCAGTAACTTGGGCTAACAATATTCGACAAAGGTGGAAATCCATTGTTTGTGATCTCAGTTGGTCTGGCATTGCCACCTGGTAATAACGTTCGACACGTAACCCCAGGGATCGAATTCCCATCTCAATAAACATGTTCGTCTACTCGGCCGTGTAGGCGTTATAATATTACTATCAATCCCACTAGTCTTACACTGCTGAATTAGGAATGGCTAGCACAAACAGTTCTCGTGTAGCTTTGTTGAAAATTACGAAACAAACAAAGAAAAGAAAACAGTCGTTTCGGGACAATGAGGTTAATATTACCGTCAGATAAGACAACCCAAGTCTTGTCAAAAAGTACCCAATTATAACAATTCGTGTATTTTATTCCAATTCTTTATCCTATTTAAATTGGTGAATTAATTTGGAAAGTAATTTTGAAGCGTAGATTTCGAACATTTAAACATGTAGAGATTAAATTGACCAAAAACGATTTGTCCTTACGTACTCTACAGAGTGTTCGAATCACTTTAATGAAAGTATACTCGTACTTAACTTTTAATGTTTCACATGTAGAATCGTAAGATTAAAATAATTGTGATCACAAACAAAATATTCTTAATATCTTGAAGGATTTAGAAAGGAAATGTTTTATTTTAAGAGCAAAATGTTCTAATTATAATGTCTACGTACTCTTCTTTCAATAAACTTCCACCGAGCACAGCCGAAAACACGAAGGACGGTCGAGTAGCGATAAATCCAGCTCAACATGATCACACGTTTAATTCCCAACGTGCTACCGTCATCTTCAACTTGCATCGACGTTCTTCTTTCGACAAGCAATTCTGAATGACTGCGCACTTCCGACGCTAGAAATTTGGGTGCGTGACATATTTCGGTTCTTCCACTGAAACAAAGAACTTTCTCTGTTTGTTGAAGATATTTCTAAAACGTTTGACGTGACACTCTGTTCCGTTTAACATTAATTTCACAATAAAATTGCATCGGCCGGGAATCGAACCCGGGCCACCCGCGTGGCAGGCGAGTATTCTACCACTGAACCACCGATGATTGTTTGACGAATTTTATGCTACCTGTTATAATATCTTCGAGAAAATACTGGTCAATGAACTGTTTCACGGTCACTTGCTACCCCTGTAAGATGATCTTTCAGCAAACAAGTACTTCTCCAAAACCATCATTGCAATATACTGCTAAGAGTTTCCCCTGTATAGTAATGTAAGTTATTTGCTTTTCTCATAATCTCAGGGTTTTACTGAGAAGAATCATGTAGTTGCCACCGTGGCCGCAAACAAATGCTCATCTCATGTCCCAGAAGAACGCGTTATTTAAATCACGATTTTTTGAAAATTTCCAAATTTCTCGTCAAATACATTTTCATTCTATTTCAATCTAACTAAATAAATACCCGTTGGAATGATTTATTATGCATAAATGCTTCGTTATCGTTATCTGTTTTCAAATAATTCGTGCGCCATGGCTTGCAAAGTAAAACAATGTTTGTATTTAACCACCAAAGTGATAATATTTGACAAAAAATCAAAGAAACAAGAAATCTTTCTTTCTATCCCTTCGAACACGAATTAAACGGTGCGTTTCTTTTTATACAGCACTTTAATTTCGATTTTTCGATTCAAAGCTAATTTTCAAGCCATTTTCGTCCATTAGAATGAAACATCGTCGAATAGCACTCCTTAACCGCACCACACAAATTGCAAAACGTTATATAGATATATGTATGTAACATTATTGACAGAGAGACAAAAATTGGAAAAGAAAAGCATGAAAAGATAATCAATAATACAAACTTTTCCTCAACGAAATTTGTGATTAAACAAAATAAAAGAGGTAAATTATCTTTCATACACTTTTGAAACATGCCAGCTTTAAAATAACAACAGTGAGATTACTAAAGTACATAATCTCTGGTTTCTTTCTTAAATTTCTCGTGAAAACCTAAGGGAAAGAAAAGGACATTTCTACTCATTCAAGAGAAAATCATCAACCGCCAAGTAGAACGTCAACGGTATTCCAGTTGATATAATAAAAAAAGTATTATTCCAATTCGCATTTCGTGTCTTTAACGCTACTAGGTGAATTTTATCCAAATTAAAGTTACTTACACTCCATCTTAGGATTACAATTTTTTACTTTCGACCGAAGTTGTTTTGCTTCTAAAATGTCACAAGAACTTATAACGAATTAGAAACATCATTTTTTAACTTGAAAGTTAAAAGCAGCCACAAAAAAAAACAATTACAAACTCTTCTATGAAGAGTTTGCGACTTAACATATCAATGAGTAATTGGAAAATAAATTTACAAAAACTCAATTTGTTTGTGTCAACGGCTATCGTAAAATCATTGTGCTGCAATTAACCCAGCTATTAACTTCTCTTATTTTAAGTAAAGAAAGCTTGAAACAAAGAACACCAAATTCCTCTTCAATGTAAATAAATTATATTTCTCATAATTGAAGGAAACGTTTACACCACTTAAGAGTTCTATATACTTCTCTTCTCCTGTATACAACCCATCTAAAAATGAAAAAAAAAGATCACACTGTTGCATTATTTTCGTTGTACGAAAAGAAAACCATAAACTAAAACTCACCACAATCTCAACCGTAAGTTCCAAATCGAAGATGCTTCAACGTAGTAGCCTCGTTCTCGGCAATCTTTCACGCCTAACAACGATTAAACACCTTACATGATGAAAAAATATTCGTTACTTCATCAAAAGTGTATTTTTTATAGGTTATTTCAGCTGTTTTTCTTTAATCGTGTTCGCCTATTCATGAATTAATATTGAGAAAAGCAAAAACGTTTGTTCTAAATATTCTACAACGCAACGAAAACGTAATTTCAATCACATCTTTTTTAAATGACTCAGAGAAAAACGTTTCCATGGTGGACAGAAACTGAAATTTTTTAAACTTCTTTCTACGCTGTTGTCTTCATTTGAATGTTAGGGTTCGAATGACGAGAAATTTCTTTAACCTTCACATATTTGGGTTCATGAGAAATTCGTCGTTTTTCTAAGACCTATCGACTCTCCACGTATTGTGTGAGTGATGCAATACTCATTACTGTTCTCAACGTAGAAGACGAAAATTTACAAATGACTCTAAGAAGGAAAATAACGAGAAAGCAACAGCAATAGCCGTTGAGAGAATTGTCATCCGTTTTATTTCGTTCAGTAACTTGGGCTAACAATATTCGACAAAGGTGGAAATCCATTGTTTGTGATCTCAGATGGTCTGGCATTGCCACCTGGTAATAACGTTCGACACGTAACCCCAGGGATCGAATTCCCATCTCAATAACCATGTTCGTTCCCTCGGCCGTGTAGGCGTTATAATATTACAATCAATCCCACTAGTCATATACTGCTGAATTAGGAACGGCTAGCACAAACAGTTCTCGTGTAGCTTTGCTGAAAATTACGAAACAAACAAAGAAAAGAAAACAGTCGTTTCGGGACAATGAGGTTAATATTACCGTCAGATAAGACAACCCAAGTCTTGTCAAAAAGTACCCAATTATAACAATTCGTGTATTTTATTCCAATTCTTTATCCTATTTAAATTGGTGAATTAATTTGGCAAGTAATTTTGAAGCGTAGATTTCGAACATTTAAACATGTAGAGATTAAATTGACCAAAAACGTTTTGTCCTTACGTACTCTACAAAGTGTTCGAATCACTTTAATGAAAGTATACTCGTACTTAACTTTTAATGTTTCACATGTAGAATCGTAAGATCAAAATAATTGTGATCACAAACAAAATATTCTTAATATCTTGAAGGATTTAGAAAGGAAATGTTTTATTTTAAGAGCAAAATGTTCTAATTATAATGTCTACGTACTCTTCTTTCAATAAACTTCCACTGAGCACAGCCGAAAACACGAAGGACGGTCGAGTAGTGATAAATCCAGCTCAACATGATCACACGTTTAATTCCCAACGTGCTACCGTCATCTTGAACTTTCATCGACGTTCTTCTTTCGACAAGCAATTCTGAATGACTGCGCACTTCCGACGCTAGAAATTTGGGTGCGTGACATATTTCGGTTCTTCCACTGAAACAAAGAACTTTCTCTGTTTGTTGAAGATATTTCTAAAAGGTTTGACGTGACACTCAGTTCCGTTTAACATTAATTTCACAATAAAATTGCATCGGCCGGGAATCGAACCCGGGCCACCCGCGTGGCAGGCGAGTATTCTACTACTGAACCACCGATGCTTGTTTGACGAATTTTATGCTACCTGTTATAATATCTTCGAGAAAATACTGGTCAATGAACTGTTTCACGGTCACTTTCTACCCCTGTAAGATGATCTTTCAGCAAACAAGTACTTCTCCAAAACCATCATTGCAATATACTGCTAAGAGTTTCTCCTGTATAGTAATGTAAGTTATTTGCTTTTCTCATAATCTCAGGGTTTTACTGAGAAGAATCATGTAGTTGCCACAGTGGCCGCAAACAAATGCTCATCTCATGTCCCAGAAGAACGCGTTATTTAAATCACGATTTTTTGAAAATTTCCAAATTTCTCGTCAAATACATTTTCATTCTATTTCAATCTAACTAAATAAATACCCGTTGGAATGATTTATTATGCATAAATGCTTCGTTATCGTTATCTGTTTTCAAATAATTCGTGCGCCATGGCTTGCAAAGTAAAACAATGTTTGTATTTAACCACCAAAGTGATAATATTTGACAAAAAAACAAAGAAACAAGAAATCTTTCTTTCTATCCCTTCGAACACGAATTAAACGGTGCGTTTCTTTTTATACTGCACTTTAATTGCGATTTTTCGATTCAAAGCTAATTTTCAAGCCATTTTCGTCCATTAGAATGAAACATCGTCGAATAGCACTCCTTAACCGCACCACACAAATTGCAAAACGTTATATAGATATATGTATGTAACATTATTGACAGAGAGACAAAAATTGGAAAAGAAAAGCATGAAAAGATAATCAATAATACAAACTTTTCCTCAACGAAATTTGTGATTAAACAAAATAAAAGAGGTAAATTATCTTTCATACACTTTTGAAACATGCCAGCTTTAAAATAACAACAGTGAGATTACTAAAGTACATAATCTCTGGTTTCTTTCTTAAATTTCTCGTGAAAACCTAAGGAAAAGAAAAGGGCATTTCTACTCATTCAATAGAAAATCATCAACCGCCAAGTAGAACGTCAACGGTATTCCAGTTGATATAATAAAAAAAGTATTATTCCAATTCGCATTTCGTGTCTTTAACGCTATTAGGTGAATTTTATCCAAATTAAAGTTACTTACACTCCATCTTAAGATAACAATTTTTTACTTGCGACCGAAGTTGTTTTGCTTCTAAAATGTCACAAGAACTTATAACGAATTAGAAACATCATTTTTTAACTTGAAAGTTAAAAGCAGCCACAAAAAAACAATTACAAACTCTTCTATGAAGAGTTTGCGACTTAACATATCAATGAGTAATTGGAAAATAAATTTACAAAAACTCAATTTGTTTGTGTCAACGGCTATCGTAAAATCATTGTGCTGCAATTAACCCAGCTATTAACTTCTCTTATTTTAAGTAAAGAAAGCTTGAAACAAAGAACACCAAATTCCTCTTCAATGTAAATAAATTATATTTCTCATAATTGAAGGAAACGTTTACACCACTTAAGAGTTCTATATACTTCTCTTCTCCTGTATACAACCCATCTAAAAATGAAAAAAAAAGATCACACTGTTGCATTATTTTCGTTGTACGAAAAGAAAACCATAAACTAAAACTCACCACAATCTCAACCGTAAGTTCCAAATCCAAGATGCTTCAACGTAGTAGCCTTGTTTTCGGCAATCTTTCACGCCTAACAACGATTAAACACCTTACATGATGAAAAAATATTCGTTACTTCATCAAAAGTGTATTTTTTATAGGTTATTTCAGCTGTTTTTCTTTAATCGTGTTCGCCTATTCATGAATTAATATTGAGAAAAGCAAAAACGTTTGTTCTAAATATTCTACAACGCAACGAAAACGTAATTTCAATCACATCTTTTTTAAATGACTCAGAGAAAAACGTTTCCGTGGTGGACAGAAACTGAAATTTTTTAAACTTCTTTCTACGCTGTTGTCTTCATTTGAATGTTAGGGTTCTTTAACCTTCACATATTTGGGTTCATGAGAAATTCGTCGTTTTTCTAAGACCTATCGACTCTCCACGTATTGTGTGAGTGATGCAATACTCATTACTGTTCTCAACGTAGAAGACGAAAATTTACAAATGACTCTAAGAAGGAAAATAACGAGAAAGCAACAGCAATAGCCGTTGAGAGAATTGTCATCCGTTTTATTTCGTTCAGTAACTTGGGCTAACAATATTCGACAAAGGTAGAAATCCATTGTTTGTGATCTCAGATGGTCTGGCATTGCCACCTGGTAATAACGTTCGACACGTAACCCCAGGGATCGAATTCCCATCTCAATAACCATGTTCGTTCCCTCGGCCGTGTAGGCGTTATAATATTACAATCAATCCCACTAGTCATACACTGCTGAATTAGGAACGGCTAGCACAAACAGTTTTCGTGTAGCTTTGCTGAAAATTACGAAACAAACAAAGAAAAGAAAACAGTCGTTTCGGGACAATGAGGTTAATATTACCGTCAGATAAGACAACCCAAGTCTTGTCAAAAAGTACCCAATTATAACAATTCGTGTATTTTATTCCAATTCTTTATCCTATTTAAATTGGTGAATTAATTTGGCAAGTAATTTTGAAGCGTAGATTTCGAACATTTAAACATGTAGAGATTAAATTGACCAAAAACGATTTGTCCTTACTTACTCTACACAGTGTTCGAATCACTTTAATGAAAGTATACTCGTACTTAACTTTTAATGTTTCACATGTAGAATCGTAAGATCAAAATAATTGTGATCACAAACAAAATATTCTTAATATCTTGAAGGATTTAGAAAGGAAATGTTTTATTTTAAGAGCAAAATGTTCTAATTATAATGTCTACGTACTCTTCTTTCAATAAACTTCCACTGAGCACAGCCGAAAACACGAAGGACGGTCGAGTAGTGATAAATCCAGCTCAACATGATCACACGTTTAATTCTCAACGTGCTACCGTCATCTTCAACTTGCATCGACGTTCTTCTTTCGACAAGCAATTCTGAATGACTGCGCACTTCCGACGCTAGAAATTTGGGTGCGTGACATATTTCGGTTCTTCCACTGAAACAAAGAACTTTCTCTGTTTGTTGAAGATATTTCTAAAAGATTTGACGTGACACTCAGTTCCGTTTAACATTAATTTCACAATAAAATTGCATCGGCCGGGAATCGAACCCGGGCCACCCGCGTGGCAGGCGAGTATTCTACCACTGAACCACCGATGCTTGTTTGACGAATTTTATGCTACCTGTTATAATATCTTCGAGAAAATACTGGTCAATGAACTGTTTCACGGTCACTTGCTACCCCTGTAAGATGATCTTTCAGCAAACAAGTACTTCTCCAAAACCATCATTGCAATATACTGCTAAGAGTTTCTCCTGTATAGTAATGTAAGTTATTTGCTTTTCTCATAATCTCAGGGTTTTACTGAGAAGAATCATGTAGTTGCCACAGTGGCCGCAAACAAATGCTCATCTCATGTCCCAGAAGAACGCGTTATTTAAATCACGATTTTTTGAAAATTTCCAAATTTCTCGTCAAATACATTTTCATTCTATTTCAATCTAACTAAATAAATACCCGTTGGAATGATTTATTATGCATAAATGCTTCGTTATCGTTATCTGTTTTCAAATAATTCGTGCGCCATGGCTTGCAAAGTGAAACAATGTTTGTATTTAACCACCAAAGTGATAATATTTGACAAAAAAACAAAGAAACAAGAAATCTTTCTTTCTATCCCTTCGAACACGAATTAAACGGTGCGTTTCTTTTTATACTGCACTTTAATTGCGATTTTTCGATTCAAAGCTAATTTTCAAGCCATTTTCGTCCATTAGAATGAAACATCGTCGAATAGCACTCCTTAACCGCACCACACAAATTGCAAAACGTTATATAGATATATGTATGTAACATTATTGACAGAGAGACAAAAATTGGAAAAGAAAAGCATGAAAAGATAATCAATAATACAAACTTTTCCTCAACGAAATTTGTGATTAAACAAAATAAAAGAGGTAAATTATCTTTCATACACTTTTGAAACATGCCAGCTTTAAAATAACAACAGTGAGATTACTAAAGTACATAATCTCTGGTTTCTTTCTTAAATTTCTCGTGAAAACCTAAGGAAAAGAAAAGGGCATTTCTACTCATTCAATAGAAAATCATCAACCGCCAAGTAGAACGTCAACGGTATTCCAGTTGATATAATAAAAAAAGTATTATTCCAATTCGCATTTCGTGTCTTTAACGCTATTAGGTGAATTTTATCCAAATTAAAGTTACTTACACTCCATCTTAAGATAACAATTTTTTACTTGCGACCGAAGTTGTTTTGCTTCTAAAATGTCACAAGAACTTATAACGAATTAGAAACATCATTCTTTAACTTGAAAGTTAAAAGCAGCCACAAAAAAACAATTACAAACTCTTCTATGAAGAGTTTGCGACTTAACATATCAATGAGTAATTGGAAAATAAATTTACAAAAACTCAATTTGTTTGTGTCAACGGCTATCGTAAAATCATTGTGCTGCAATTAACCCAGCTATTAACTTCTCTTATTTTAAGTAAAGAAAGCTTGAAACAAAGAACACCAAATTCCTCTTCAATGTAAATAAATTATATTTCTCATAATTGAAGGAAACGTTTACACCACTTAAGAGTTCTATATACTTCTCTTCTCCTGTATACAACCCATCTAAAAATGAAAAAAAAAGATCACACTGTTGCATTATTTTCGTTGTACGAAAAGAAAACCATAAACTAAAACTCACCACAATCTCAACCGTAAGTTCCAAATCCAAGATGCTTCAACGTAGTAGCCTTGTTCTCGGCAATCTTTCACGCCTAACAACGATTAAACACCTTACATGATGAAAAAATATTCGTTACTTCATCAAAAGTGTATTTTTTATAGGTTATTTCAGCTGTTTTTCTTTAATCGTGTTCGCCTATTCATGAATTAATATTGAGAAAAGCAAAAACGTTTGTTCTAAATATTCTACAACGCAACGAAAACGTAATTTCAATCACATCTTTTTTAAATGACTCAGAGAAAAACGTTTCCGTGGTGGACAGAAACTGAAATTTTTTAAACTTCTTTCTACGCTGTTGTCTTCATTTGAATGTTAGGGTTCTTTAACCTTCACATATTTGGGTTCATGAGAAATTCGTCGTTTTTCTAAGACCTATCGACTCTCCACGTATTGTGTGAGTGATGCAATACTCATTACTGTTCTCAACGTAGAAGACGAAAATTTACAAATGACTCTAAGAAGGAAAATAACGAGAAAGCAACAGCAATAGCCGTTGAGAGAATTGTCATCCGTTTTATTTCGTTCAGTAACTTGGGCTAACAATATTCGACAAAGGTAGAAATCCATTGTTTGTGATCTCAGATGGTCTGGCATTGCCACCTGGTAATAACGTTCGACACGTAACCCCAGGGATCGAATTCCCATCTCAATAACCATGTTCGTTCCCTCGGCCGTGTAGGCGTTATAATATTACAATCAATCCCACTAGTCATACACTGCTGAATTAGGAACGGCTAGCACAAACAGTTTTCGTGTAGCTTTGCTGAAAATTACGAAACAAACAAAGAAAAGAAAACAGTCGTTTCGGGACAATGAGGTTAATATTACCGTCAGATAAGACAACCCAAGTCTTGTCAAAAAGTACCCAATTATAACAATTCGTGTATTTTATTCCAATTCTTTATCCTATTTAAATTGGTGAATTAATTTGGCAAGTAATTTTGAAGCGTAGATTTCGAACATTTAAACATGTAGAGATTAAATTGACCAAAAACGATTTGTCCTTACTTACTCTACACAGTGTTCGAATCACTTTAATGAAAGTATACTCGTACTTAACTTTTAATGTTTCACATGTAGAATCGTAAGATCAAAATAATTGTGATCACAAACAAAATATTCTTAATATCTTGAAGGATTTAGAAAGGAAATGTTTTATTTTAAGAGCAAAATGTTCTAATTATAATGTCTACGTACTCTTCTTTCAATAAACTTCCACTGAGCACAGCCGAAAACACGAAGGACGGTCGAGTAGTGATAAATCCAGCTCAACATGATCACACGTTTAATTCTCAACGTGCTACCGTCATCTTCAACTTGCATCGACGTTCTTCTTTCGACAAGCAATTCTGAATGACTGCGCACTTCCGACGCAAGAAATTTGGGTGCGTGACATATTTCGGTTCTTCCACTGAAACAAAGAACTTTCTCTGTTTGTTGAAGATATTTCTAAAAGATTTGACGTGACACTCAGTTCCGTTTAACATTAATTTCACAATAAAATTGCATCGGCCGGGAATCGAACCCGGGCCACCCGCGTGGCAGGCGAGTATTCTACCACTGAACCACCGATGCTTGTTTTACGAATTTTATGCTACCTGTTATAATATCTTCGAGAAAATACTGGTCAATGAACTGTTTCACGGTCACTTGCTACCCCTGTAAGATGATCTTTCAGCAAACAAGTACTTCTCCAAAACCATCACTGCAATATACTGCTAAGAGTTTCTCCTGTATAGTAATGTAAGTTATTTGCTTTTCTCATAATCTCAGGGTTTTACTGAGAAGAATCATGTAGTTGCCACAGTGGCCGCAAACAAATGCTCATCTCATGTCCCAGAAGAACGCGTTATTTAAATCACGATTTTTTGAAAATTTCCAAATTTCTCGTCAAATACATTTTCATTCTATTTCAATCTAACTAAATAAATACCCGTTGGAATGATTTATTATGCATAAATGCTTCGTTATCGTTATCTGTTTTCAAATAATTCGTGCGCCATGGCTTGCAAAGTGAAACAATGTTTGTATTTAACCACCAAAGTGATAATATTTGACAAAAAATCAAAGAAACAAGAAATCTTTCTCTCTATCCCTTCGAACACGAATTAAACGGTGCGTTTCTTTTTATACAGCACTTTAATTTCGATTTTTCGATTCAAAGCTAATTTTCAAGCCATTTTCGTCCATTAGAATGAAACATCGTCGAATAGCACTCCTTAACCGCACCACACAAATTGCAAAACGTTATATAGATATATGTATGTAACATTATTGACAGAGAGACAAAAATTGGAAAAGAAAAGCATGAAAAGATAATCAATAATACAAACTTTTCCTCAACGAAATTTGTGATTAAACAAAATAAAAGAGGTAAATTATCTTTCAAACACTTTTGAAACATGCCAGCTTTAAAAATAACAACAGTGAGATTACTAAAGTACATAATCTTTGGTTTCTTTCTTAAATTTCTCGTGAAAACCTAAGGGAAAGAAAAGGACATTTCTACTCATTCAAGAGAAAATCATCAACCGCCAAGTAGAACGTCAACGGTATTCCAGTTGATATAATAAAAAAAGTATTATTCCAATTCGCATTTCGTGTCTTTAACGCTATTAGGTGAATTTTATCCAAATTAAAGTTACTTACACTCCATCTTAGGATTACAATTTTTTACTTTCGACCGAAGTTGTTTTGCTTCTAAAATGTCACAAGAACTTATAACGAATTAGAAACATCATTTTTTAACTTGAAAGTTAAAAGCAGCCACAAAGAAACAATTACAAACTCTTCTATGAAGAGTTTGCGACTTAACATATCAATGAATAATTGGAAAATAAATTTACAAAAACTCAATTTGTTTGTGTCAACGGCTATCGTAAAATCATTGTGCTGCAATTAACCCAGCTATTAACTTCTCTTATTTTAAGTAAAGAAAGCTTGAAACAAAGAACACCAAATTCCTCTTCAATGTAAATAAATTATATTTCTCATAATTGAAGGAAACGTTTACACCACTTAAGAGTTCTATATACTTCTCTTCTCCTGTATACAACCCATCTAAAAATGAAAAAAAAAGATCACACTGTTGCATTATTTTCGTTGTACGAAAAGAAAACCATAAACTAAAACTCACCACAATCTCAACCGTAAGTTCCAAATCCAAGATGCTTCAACGTAGTAGCCTTGTTTTCGGCAATCTTTCACGCCTAACAACGATTAAACACCTTACATAATGAAGAAATATTCGTTACTTCATCAAAAGTGTATTTTTTATAGGTTATTTCAGCTGTTTTTCTTTGATCGTGTTCGCCTATTCATGAATTAATATTGAGAAAAGCAAAAACGTTTGTTCTAAATATTCTACAACGCAACGAAAACGTAATTTCAATCACATCTTTTTTAAATGACTCAGAGAAAAACGTTTCCATGGTGGACAGAAACTGAAATTTTTTAAACTTCTTTCTACGCTGTTGTCTTCATTTGAATGTTAGGGTTCTTTAACCTTCACATATTTGGGTTCATGAGAAATTCGTCGTTTTTCTAAGACCTATCGACTCTCCACGTATTGTGTGAGTGATGCAATACTCATTACTGTTCTCAACGTAGAAGACGAAAATTTACAAATGACTCTAAGAAGGAAAATAACGAGAAAGCAACAGCAATAGCCGTTGAGAGAATTGTCATCCGTTTTATTTCGTCCAGTAACTTGGGCTAACAATATTCGACAAAGGTGGAAATCCATTGTTTGTGATCTCAGATGGTCTGGCATTGCCACCTGGTAATAACGTTCGACACGTAACCCCAGGGATCGAATTCCCATCTCAATAAACATGTTCGTCTTCTCGGCCGTGTAGGCGTTATAATATTACAATCAATCCCACTAGTCACACACTGCTGAATTAGGAACGGCTAGCACAAACAGTTCTCGTGTAGCTTTGCTGAAAATTACGAAACAAACAAAGAAAAGAAAAGAGTCGTTTCGGGACAATGAGGTTAATATTACCGTCAGATAAGACAACCCAAGTCTTGTCAAAAAGTACCCAATTATAACAATTCGTGTATTTTATTCCAATTCTTTATCCTATTTAAATTGGTGAATTAATTTGGCAAGTAATTTTGAAGCGTAGATTTCGAACATTTAAACATGTAGAGATTAAATTGACCAAAAACGATTTGTCCTTACGTACTCTACACAGTGTTCGAATCACTTTAATGAAAGTATACTCGTACTTAACTTTTAATGTTTCACATGTAGAATTGTAAGATCAAAATAATTGTGATCACAAACAAAATATTCTTAATATCTTGAAGGATTTAGAAAGGAAATGTTTTATTTTAAGAGCAAAATGTTCTAATTATAATGTCTACGTACTCTTCTTTCAATAAACTTTCACTAAGCACAGCCGAAAACACGAAGGACGGTCGAGTAGTGATAAATCCAGCTCAACATGATCACACGTTTAATTCCCAACGTGCTACCGTCATCTTCAACTTGCATCGACGTTCTTCTTTCGACAAGCAATTCTGAATGACTGCGCACTTCCGACGCTAGAAATTTGGGTGCGTGACATATTTCGGTTCTTCCACTGAAACAAAGAACTTTCTCTGTTTGTTGAAGATATTTCTAAAAGGTTTGACGTGACACTCAGTTCCGTTTAACATTAATTTCACAATAAAATTGCATCGGCCGGGAATCGAACCCGGGCCACCCGCGTGGCAGGCGAGTATTCTACCACTGAACCACCGATGATTGTTTGACGAATTTTATGCTACCTGTTATAATATCTTCGAGAAAATACTGGTCAATGAACTGTTTCACGGTCACTTGCTACCCCTGTAAGATGATCTTTCAGCAAACAAGTACTTCTCCAAAACCATCATTGCAATATACTGCTAAGAGTTTCCCCTGTATAGTAATGTAAGTTATTTGCTTTTCTCATAATCTCAGGGTTTTACTGAGAAGAATCATGTAGTTGCCACAGTGGCCGCAAACAAATGCTCATCTCATGTCCCAGAAGAACGCGTTATTTAAATCACGATTTTTTGAAAATTTCCAAATTTCTCGTCAAATACACTTTCATTCTATTTCAATCTAACTAAATAAATACCCGTTGGAATGATTTATTATGCATAAATGCTTCGTTATCGTTATCTGTTTTCAAATAATTCGTGCGCCATGGCTTGCAAAGTGAAACAATGTTTGTATTTAACCACCAAAGTGATAATATTTGACAAAAAATCAAAGAAACAAGAAATCTTTCTTTCTATCCCTTCGAACACGAATTAAACGGTGCGTTTCTTTTTATACAGCACTTTAATTTCGATTTTTCGATTCAAAGCTAATTTTCAAGCCATTTTCGTCCATTAGAATGAAACATCGTCGAATAGCACTCCTTAACCGCACCACACAAATTGCAAAACGATATAGATATATGTATGTAACATTATTGAGAGAGACACAAAAATTGGAAAAGAAAAGCATGAAAAGATAATCAATAATACAAACTTTTCCTCAACGAAATTTGTGATTAAACAAAATAAAAGAGGTAAATTATCTTTCAAACACTTTTGAAACATGCCAGCTTTAAAATAACAACAGTGAGATTACTAAAGTACATAATCTTTGGTTTCTTTCTTAAATTTCTCGTGAAAACCTAAGGAAAAGAAAAGGGCATTTCTACTCATTCAATAGAAAATCATCAACCGCCAAGTAGAACGTCAACGGTATTCCAGTTGATATAATAAAAAAAGTATTATTCCAATTCGCATTTCGTGTCTTTAACGCTATTAGGTGAATTTTATCCAAATTAAAGTTACTTACACTCCATCTTAGGATTACAATTTTTTACTTTCGACAAGCAATTCTTTGGTTTCTTTCTTAATTTTTTCGTAAAAAACTTAAAGAAAAGAAAAGGACATTTCTTCTCATTCATTAGAAAATATAATGAAAAATGAATATTCCGACTCGCATTTCTTTTATTTAACGCTATTAGTTCAATTCTGTTTAAATTAAAGTTATTTACACTTATATAAGGATTACAATTTTTTTCTTTTGACAGAAGACGTTTTGCTTCTAAAATGTGACAAAACATTTTAAAAGTTTACTATTTTTGATGAATCTAGTGAATTTGCTTTTCCCATCTTTGATCAGCTTATCACTAACATTCAATTACTTTTTTTTTAATTTAAGGTTATTTCTTTTTAATCGATATTTTTCAGTTATTTATAAAAGAATTGATAGATCATAGCTCGGATTAACATGTAAAAATAGTCGTGTAGTTTTTTGTGAAGAATATGAAATAATATTGAAAAGTAAACACTCTGCTTCTCAAATTATCTTGTGATAAGTCAGAATTTTTAACGAACTGACTTTGAAATATTTTGTTACTTTATTGTTTTCACCAGCCACAAAGGCCAACTTTTAATTGCATAGCTCGTTTTAATCATTAGTTTTATACTTGTATAATTTTTGAAGATAAAGTGATATGGATAGGGATTTAAAAGCATGGTAATGATGTGAATTCTGTTTGACATAATTTTGTAATTATTAAATGAAAGACCCGTATCTGTACGTGTTGTAGAAATACATTATATTCTATTTTTTGCCGTTTTGTACATTTTAATAAAAGGATATGGGTTGGAAGTTTTACATTATAAAAATACACATGTTAAATGTTCAAAGATTTTTAAATCGGCCTGTACATTTTTAATAACTACTAACGAGTGTATTTTCAAATATTTTGTTGGTTTTTTTTTACTTCGACATTTTGGTTTGATATGAATCACGCTTGCTTATCAATGATAACAATTCGCGTTTAACTCGGTATTCAAATGTGTTTCTGCGCGTTCTTCATTCCA
>VWRL01001254.1:0-49999 GCA_011833715.1 Carcinoscorpius rotundicauda
TTGTTCTCTACATTGTTTTAATTAAATAGCTAATACCCAAACCAAGTTGTTTCTTTTTATGACGGAAGATCTGCTACCTTTTGAGCATGATTTGTAAACTGAATTTTTTTGTCTTTCCTACACACTAATCGGTAAACAAATTTTGTAGTTTAATATAGGCAAAATATTGGTAAGGCTAATGATGAATCTAAAAATGTAGTTAAATCACTGAACAGATTAATTTAGTCGAGAGATATACAAAATAGGTGTTGTCCATTTTGAAATACCAGAGTTTAAGTCAAAAGATTTATTGCTTTATAAACACTGTATTTGAATCTCATATGCCTGAGACACATAGTATCTCACTAAAACTACATGATGAAACTAAAGGGGCTCTTAGAAGAGTACATATATCAGTCATGCAGCGTTGTTGGTTTACGGTCCACAACAAATACGAACATTTATGCATATGTCCATCGTTATCAGTGGATAGGAACCATATGTGGGAGTACAGATGACTAATACCGTATTTTCCGGTAAATAAGCTGAGGCCAATTTTCAGCTCTGAAAATAAGGGGTTTTGCTTATTACCGCCCAATAAACCGAGGCTGTGATACAGTCCTTAGATGTGTGTTTAAATAAACCTTTTAAAGACAGGCTCCGTCAACGCTGGAATGAGTGGATGGTTTCCGGCAATTAAAGTTTTACTGCTGCCGGAAATATGCGCGCTGCATCACTCGCTACCGTCTGTGAGTGGGTCGTGAAATCGTGGGACGATATTAGTGTTGAAACTGTCGAGAAGTCATTCAAAAAAAATGCAGCATCTCAAATGCAATGGATGGAACGGAAGATGATATGTTGTGGTTGGACGACGAGAAAGACAACATTCTACTCACTCAGCTAATAACACCAGAGAATGACCCGTACGGCGACCAGGTATCTGCCGAGTATTGGAATCTATTATTTGGTGCTTCTGACGATGAAGATGATGAATTTGATAGATTTTAATAAATTTCTGAGATTAAAGTGTGTTTTTTTATGAATTTTGTTATTTCTATGAATACATGTCATTCGTAATGTATAGACCTTTTTCCATTAATAAATAAAGTTTATTCAACTGAAATAACTTTGCCGTAACTGTGAGATCAAAGGTATGATTTTGGGGCCGATTTTGGTTTTCGGTATTTTTTCGTTCAATGCTGGTGATCGGCTAATAAGCCGACCCCAAAAAATTAGGCCCAAAATTTAGGGCCAGAAAATTTGGCTTATTAAGCGGAAAATACGGTAATAATAGTCGCCGAACACAAACAAGCCGTATTTATATTAATAGGAACTTACATTTATGGGTTACGGGGAAAATATGGTAAAATAGGAAATTGGATGTTCCTAAACACCTATTACAACTAAATCCCGACAAACACGGGAGGATAACTAACGATTAAACACCTATCAAGTTTATTAGACTTCGTCAGACTTTTTACAGAACCATGTCTTAAAAATTTTCTTTCACTTTTATGTAATACTTTTGCAATTATATATTGCAATCATTATTCTAAATAAGCTGATAATCCTTGCAACTATGAAGTAGGGGATTAAACAACGTAAGTTTATTTGCTATGAAGTAGCAGCTATTCAATGCTTTATTATCTGAATGTTTCTAATTCAACCTCTGAATGTTACATAAACAGAGGAAAGAGGTGTGAAACAATTAAAAGTTGAAACTATTAGAAGATTCACGTTGGAATTTCATTGTTTGTATTTAAAAATCTTGACAATACTGTTCAATTTGTTTCGTCGAGTTTCTATATCAACTCTGAATAACATAACTACTTAAAGTACGTGTGCAAATCGAGAAGTAAAAATTGTTTGGAACTTTTGTAATCATTATTAACAGAAGTACATACTATATTTTGTGAGCACTGCTGTCATTATACTTTTATTACTTATTATAGCTTGGACGAAAGCTTGTATGAATTTTTATCTTGCTTATTCTAAGGGCAGGAAAAACTTCATTATGCTAGAATTTGTAAAGGCGGATTTCGTTAAAATAATCAGGGAACAACCTAACATCTCTGAAAAAAACAAATATATATAGATGGGAACCTATTTCCACCATACTACACCATTACTTGTATTTCCTTCTTCTAGTGGATGTATTTTCAAACAATTAGTTAAATCTAAATACAATTTGTCTAATTCGGAAAAAGCTACGCAATGATTGGTAAATATACCAACAAAGTTCTGATAATTTTTGGGAAATTATAATATAATTCAAATTATCGGCTCAGAGCTGTAGAATGAATGATATGAAAGTGGGTTTCATAAATTGAAATATTTAGTAAAAGAACAACGTTCGCTACATTGAACATGAAAGCTCTTTTTGCAGCTCTTGTTGTGGTCGCAAGCCTTACGATGACAAAACGCAAATCTGCGCATAAAATATTAAGTAATCGTTCTGTGAAGTTAGTATTCTCTCTTAATGCCCATATTAGATCAGAAGTAACGCAAAAAGTCTGAAAACTATATCCAATATTATTAAAGCAAACTTTTATCATATGCATAGCTATATTATTAAAGTTAAGAAATAGTCTAAAATTGTATCATTCGTACCATTGCAATTTTTAATGAATCTAAGGAGATAAGGTATGGTTTTAAAAATTTTTAATATATATCTTTTCTCAAGGATTTAACATCCACTTTCAGAATTATTTTTATTATAATTCTTCTCAGTATTGTTATAGCTGAGCAATAAGTAAAGCAATTTATATTTCCACAAAAATTATACGTTTCAGATTAAACCAATCAAAATTAGAAACAAAAACTGGTAAGTTTCAGATTTAATTGATAGAAATTAAAAATAAAAGCTGGTAGGTTTTACAGTTAAGTAATACGAATAACAAAAAAGAAGTGAGTTTCAAATTTAAAACTATCAAGAAACAAACCAGAAGCTTATTTGTTTTCCTTCAGTAAAAATGTGATGAGTTTTCCAGCATATAAATGCGCCTACAAAGAAATGTCTCAAAAAATCTCCTCTGTGATGTAATACAGTATTTACGGCTCATTGGTTACTTAAATCTGAATAAAATATTTTTTCCCATAGCTGAAAAATATTATTGAATGTTACGATTTTTAGGAAAGCCTTCAGACTCGATAACCTTTCGAAGGAACTAGCACTTGTACTTGCGGGTATTTTTGGTAGTTTATATAAGGATTCATCTCACCAACTCACATTACTTTTTTTAAATAATCTGTTGTAATATATCTTGTATAATGTATTGTAAGTATGCGAATCAGAAAACTTACGTTTAATATTAGCCATGGGCTTACTTTAAGTTCCTATTAGCTTCAAGGTGCACGCCAGCTTTAAATCTCAAGTTTTATTTTTGATATTCACAACTTTTATTTGTAGCTGAACACAAAGATACACAATGGGCTGTTTGTGCTCCTTCCAACATTAGTATTGAAACCTCTTTTGTAGCGTTGTGGGTCCGTAGGCATATTGCTACACTACTGGATCCTATTAAAGATGTCTACTATTATCCCGTTTGGCTTTAAACTGTTTATTTACTGATCTCTTTTATTTATTTTAGTAACTCGTTGTTTTGTTCTTCATGGGCCGAGACGTTAAAATGATGATTATGCAATTATTTTTTTTAAAATATCTGTGGTTGAGATATGAGTAAAGTTTGTTTGACGCATATAAATTTTTATTCTACTTGCTGTAATTTTTTATTGTGTAAATTATTACAATGTTCTTGTATCGAGCTCTATGGTCTCATTTACGATCACTGTGCCCTCAACTACAATACTGACTCAATGCTACAGCATTGGGTTAAATTTCCCATGGTGGACTCACACCGTTGGAAACCGAGTTTTAATATCTGATAGAAACAGAACCCAGATTGATCATTTTGTCACCATTACAGAATACTGACTACATGATGTTGTTTTATACCACAATTGGTGTTGAATAATTTGACTAATATATTTAATGAAATGTTAGTGGATCTGTTGTGAGTAAACTGACACCAACATTTATGTATTTCAATGTTATCTACATTTACAGCTTAACACTCCGACGAAAAGTGGGGCCTAATAAGCCCCAGAACAACTTGAAAGGTTATTAATATTAGGCTAATAATTTTGTATTTAAATTAAACTGTCATTAACTCACCCTATCCCTTTATATTTTAAGGAGCAATAATATTTTGACTTTTCAGACATTTGCGAAATAATATTTTAAATTTTGTTAAAACATCAATTAAGGGTATTTTGGGGTCTATTAGGCCCCAGATTAAAAAACATAAAAATGACGTTATTTATTTCCTGAATAATTCTTGAACGGCACTGGAGAACCGAAAAAAGCAAATTATAGTAAAAATATATTAATTTTACAACTTCTTTTCAAAAGATGGATATTTAGGATAATAATTCTACTCCAACAATAATTTTAGACGATCCTGATGATTGCCTAGTTTGCCCACACGTGTTCTAGTACATTCTAGAATCTTTACAGAAGTATTTAGAATAATCTAGAATATTTTTGAAGCTTCTAGAATATTCTAGAAGAATCCACAAATCCTATATAAAAAGTAGCTGAAATCTTCAAACCGTGTCAAAAATGATATCTCTTGATGAAGCTGTATATTTACTGACAAAACTATCCGACGATGAAAGTGGACATCATAATGTCAAAGACTACTCTGTAAGTTGTGATGATCCTTCTGAAGCCAAAAATGATGAACAAATCGCGCCGTACCCTTCTGAAAGTGAAGAAAACAATCAAGAAGATCTTACTACGTTGCCAGTGAACGAAGTTTTGTCCAAAGATAAGAATTTGAGTTATTCAGCAACACCTTCAAGGGTCAACAGGAGAACCGCAGCTCTCAATATATTCAATGGGAACCCAGACATTACAAGGTAAGCTGCTCCAAGAGTCACTGCACGATTCGAAACATTCAAAATTTTCATTACTGATAATATGATGGAACAGATCATTCAGTCAACAAACATCTTCATGAAAGCACCAATTTTTGAAGAAGACTTCTGGAAATGGATCGCAGCTAATCTTTTCCTTGGAATAAGCAAATCCGAAAATGCATCGATAGACAAAATGTTTTCAACCGAATTCGATTTGCAATTTTTGCGAAAACTGATTACTCAAGACAAATTAAAAAAATGTGCTCAAAAATCAGATTTGACATCCACTCTCAAAGAAATAGAGAAATCAAAGATGCCGCCATCTCTGGAGTCTGGAATTTTTTCATTGAAAATTGCAAAAACAGTTACAACCTAAGCGAATACCTGACAGTGGATGAACAACTATGTAACTTCAAAGGATGAGTGGGCTTCAGAACATACATTCCGACAAAGCCAGGTAAACACAAAATAACGATTTGGTGCCTAACAGATGCAAAGACAAGTTACCTACTCAACACTCAAATTTATACTTCAAAATTTGGAAATACGACAGAAACAAATGAAGGATAAAGAATAGTCAGAGAGCTGAGTCAGCCATTTCTTGGAAAATGAAGGACAATAACGACAGATAATTTCTTCACAACAATGACACTTGCCAAGTACCTACGAACAAAAAGAACAGGACTTGTTTGAACAATACGGAAATGAAGAACCTTCCTGCTTTATGAAACAAATGCAAAATCTAGAGAGTTATCACAAAAAATTTTCTACCATGACGACATCACTCTTCTCAGGCACTCAGACAAACCAGGAAAATATGTGCTACTACTGAGTTCTCAGCATCAGTCTGGGGAAGTAGAAGAGAATGGAAAGCCCGAAATCGTCAATCTTTACAATGCAACGAAGGCAGGTGTCGACACTTTCGATCAACTGGTGAGATATTATACAACAAAGAGGCGATCAAATCGCTGGTCAGTCTGCATATTCTATAACATTCTAGATCTTGCTGCGAACAATACTTTTGTTCTATACTCGACAAAACAGCCAGAATTTCTTCGTCAACATAAATTAATAGAATTTATACGGCAATTGGTGCTTGAAATCAAAGAAATTTACTGCAAAGATAATGACAAAACAACCTCATGTGAACTGCATGCAAAGAGGGCAAAAAGAGGACGATGCCATTTGTGTGGCAGATCAAAAGAAAGACAGTCGAAAATTGTTTGCTCAAATTGTAAAAAAAAATGTTTGTCAGAGCCATTCTAAAATTGTTTGTAATTAATGTTGCTAAATCACTGTGTTTCTATTGGAAAAATATATGGGGCCTGAAAGGACCCAAAATCACTTCATTGGATGTAAATATTTTTTTTTCATAGGAGTGTTAAACGAGTCCCTTAACAGTTGATGAGGAACAGCATCTACATATTATTTCTCGTGGTTTCCTCCGTTTTGTGATACGTTAATTCTCAAATACCTTTTACCTCGAAAATAAAACTCATTTAAAACAATACAACTACTTAGTTTGTGTTTTTCATAGTATATATGTTGTTATTTTCGTTGTCTTGTTTAGGAAAAGAAAATCCATTCCTTCTTTTATTACGATAAATAAATATATTCAACCAATCTTATAACTGTCGGTTCCCACACGACTATTGATAATGTGTTTCTATGATATTTGACTTTGAACAAAGAGATGCAGTAAGTAATTATGTCATTATAAACTTAACTGCGTGTAAAGGAAAAAATATATACAATAACTAGATTAATATAAGTTATTTTATTGTCTAAATTACTAAAATACCAGTGTATTTGAAGGTATAATGTTAACTGCACATTAAATGTATGACCTCCGACTATTTGAAAATTTTGAGAAATTTCAGGAAACATTATATACCATACTTGAGATAGTGGAATGAGTAATCGCTTTTGTAGACATGTTACTTCTGTTACTGAAGCTTCAGGACAGGCCACTTTGTAAAACCAAAGTCTGTAGATTCATATAAAACAAAACATTAAAATATTTCTGTTACAAAATTTGTTTGTTTATTTATTAATTTCGCACAAAGCTACTTGAGGGCTGTCTGTGCTTGCCATCCCTGATTTAGCAGTGTAAGACAAAAGGGAGATTACTGGCCATGGTAAAAATATGATTTTGATTCATATTATTGATGTTAATAAATCTGTTTAATCATTACTGCCAAAGCTTTTAATTATTAGTATAAATGAAATATAAAGATTTTAGGGAAGTTTATTGAATATTTAATATTAGTGTTAATATTCATTGAACTAGGCTATCGTATTCTCTAAATTAGATTATCTAAATTCTCTGAGAGAATCATAATGACATTTGATGTTACGTTTAATTATAATTACATACTGTTTGTGTTATATACATCTTTTTTATGGACAAAAAGAGTGGTTGCAAGAAAAACTCTGAACCTGTAAATCTCGAGACATCCAAGATGTATATTTAATAATTTATTTCCAACATATTGTATATTTGATCAGTATCTCAAACTATTTTAGTTGCCCAACTCACAAAAGATACTTCTTGTGTCCTCATTTAAATATTTTCTGTCTCAAAACATTTTATTCTTCATCTGTGTCTGAAGTAAACCGTTAAATCTAATTGGGCAATGATCACTTACATTCACGAACTCAACAGTCTTTATGCTATCAACTATTTTTATCGGAAATTAGCAGTAAATCAAAAATACCATGCGCTGCTGAAGAAAACCATCTTGAACAGTTTCTAAAAACCTATTGTACTTGTAATTTAAATCTAGAATTCTCTATTCCGTGTGTTTAAAATATAAATTTTATGGTTATATCCAAGCAAATAGTTGAATTTTTTATGTCATGATAGAGTTTCTTATTAGCTTATCAGTTTTTTCAGCTAAAACAAACGGAAATTGAGTTAATGTCATTTGTCTTAAATTGAATTCTGACAACTTATAAAGGCTGTAACTTACATTTTATATGAATGTCACTCCTTTTTCTATCACCTTAATAAATAAGGTATATCGTTGTAATTCAGAGAAATTTAAATCATAAAATAATTGTGAATATTTAACCAGTTATCAATTAATCCCATACTATCAGAATCCTATGCTTATACTAGTTTTTAAAATTATTTGTTTTGCTTTTTATACTCCAAGCAATACAATTTTGTCAAATTAGCCTGCTGTTAAAACTATCTTGTAACAATGCTATACCCTTCTCTACTTGCTAGTGTTTTCCTCTGTATTGTTTAATCCCATTTCATTTTCTCCTTCAAACAAAAGTGCAAATAACCTAAAAATTTTAAATTTCTGAAATATCATTGATCATGAATCCTCATTAATTTCCTTTTTATTCACATCAACATTAATAAATCACTTTATTTGTTGAAATATCTTACTTATTTCGTAATTTGCATAACGAAGACAAAGCAGTTGACTACTGTGTTATGTATTTTCTCCATTTATAATTATATATATCTTTTAATAAATTTTAAGAGAATTGTATAACTGAGAATCCAGTGATTTATTTGTGTTAAAGAGTTTTAAACAATGTTTTTTGTTTAGTTTTATATTTTGACCTTTCCTTTTGAAGTAGAAGAGTGGTAATGAAACTGGGGTAAGACCTGGGAATTCGTGATTATGAAAATACTTCTAAGGACCTTCAAAAAGCTCTCTAAGATCTCCTAGAAGAGCTTAGGAAGGAATACAGTGATACCAGGGTAAGGTTAAATATAGTTATGTTTGTTCTATTTTACATTAATTTTGTGAATCTCATTATTTCGAGGTTCTGATAATTTCCTGTTTATTTTCTATAAATTCAAAACTGCACCATAATTTTAAAATTGGAACAACCTTTAATATTTTAAGTAACTGAGCACAGTTTTAATAGAAGTATACATAATTGATGTTTATGTTTTTTTGCTCATTGAATACGTTAACTTTTGGGTTATGGGTACACCTGTTTAGTGCACTTCATGAAAGTTTACTGTGTTTCAAAATTGATTAAACAATCTTACCATCAATGTGTATCAACAAAATTAACATTAAATTTACCTATAGATCAAAGTTTTATGTTATCTAAGTTTTAATTTCTTTATTTCAAAATAAAACGTAAAGAAATATTATTAAACTTCAGTTTGGTTTACAAAATATTTTATTATAAATTTTGTAATTTGAATACTTTTTGATATACATCAACATTCCATGTGCTGATAAAAGCTAGGTTAGTTCCTCAGTTTAAGCACTTTTATTTCAAGCTATTTCGGATGTTCAGAGTAAAAAGAATTTAGTTTGACTCTTAACACATTCCAGATTTCTAAACATGCAGTTGTGATTTCTCATCTGAACTAGTTGATTCTATCCAGAAAAAATGCCACGTTTCAAAACATGATGTCCCACTAGGTGTTTTGGAATTGACATACAAATTTCCATAAGAAACTTGTGAAATCGTTCATTGCGTTTCTGGAGCTTTTGTCCTTGCTTTGCACTTTAAATATATTAAAAAGATAGACAGATAGATTGGATATAAGCTTTAGTTTTACATTTAAGTTAATTCTGTGTTACTTACATTTTAAAATGCACGTTAAAAATTTTAATAATATTTTACTGCCTTGTTTCATTAGGATTAGTGCAGTAGGTAAATGTCCACCTCTTCTGAAGAAAACTAGTGTCTTTGCCTACTGATACCCTAATATTACCAGGGAAAACCTTTTAACATTTAGTGCAATAATAAAGTGTTAAAGGACAGGAAAAAATATAAAACATAAAATTAAATTATATTCAAAAAGTACAAACTTACAGTTAAGAATATAAGAAAAAAGAGATAACTGAAGTTAAATCAATCAGAAATGAAAAGGGATGCACAGATTTTGTTTTTTAATTTTCAACATTTAGTTGGAGGATACATTGTTTATAATACTAACATTATTTAGTCAGAGTACAAACTACTACACGAGAAAAACAACAATTCTTTCGTTGCAATACATATTAAAATAATCTAATTCTTTTTGTACAAAATATTTGTTATTTTTAATAAATTCTGACCGATTGTTTTGAAGATGTGATGAAAAAGCTAAAAGTTATGTGACATACTGTTGAACTATGGATCACAGAAATAGCCAAATGGATTCAACTTCAGAACCACAAATTTAGACAGTTTGCAAAGAATTATTTTCAAAATATGTAATTGTTAAAGCATGAATAACACATATATATATATGAGAAATAATTCTGTAAGACTGAAGTGAGTCAATATATTTCAGTGATTAATTCACATTTCAGACACCAAAATTTTGTTACTAAATGTAGCAAATGTTTAGACATTTCATGAGACTTTGCTCGTTATTTTTATACTATTTGTACTTTTATTTTCATTTGACTACATATGTTCTATTGCTGCCCTTCATCACTTTTTCTTTGTTATTTTTAAATTCAAATTGGTTTATGTTGTAAAGGTGTTGAACTCATTGATATCAGTTCTGATCGTGTTGTTTGTTGTTAGATACTCACACAAGTTTTAATTATATGGAAGGTGACATAATTAAATTATATATCGTCTGTAGTTATAATACCAGTAGTATTTTTTCCTGAATTCATTGGTAAGGCTTTTAAATAAGATTTACTTGTGGCAGTGCTGTTTTTCATGGTGTAACATTGCACTTAACTACAACAAAATAAAATTTAAATAATTTTTAAAGTTTGAATTATGAAGAATTTGCACCACGTGAAACATAAGGGCAAAAAGACAGAAAGTGGGACATTCGTCATTTTTATTATGTTTGAAATTTTAAAGTAATTACCTGTTACATACTTATATTAAACAAACAACATCAATTTGATTTTTAAGCCATTGTATTAAAAATTCAAATTCAAAATGTTATAATGAAAAAAGTGTTTCTTTTTAATCCCATTTAGATGATGACTTCATTTACTTAATAACCAAAGGTTACCTGAAATCATTGATTTTTGACAATTTATGAAAAATATTGAATTATTCCGTTTTTGACTTAATTTGAAGTTTCAAAATATAAAGTATACTACACTGATTAAATGAATATTTCGATAATATAAACACTTGTTATGGTAAGCGCAAGCTTATATGATTAAAGATCGTTGTAGATAAGTAAGATTTTTTATCTCTGGCATTTTGAGAGTGATAACTATTGTATATGCTTCATCGACGAAATGGGCCTGATGACTTTTTATTTGATTTGCTAGCCAACACTGCGTTGATGAGCCTTTCATAGGCAAGATTCCGGTCTTCAGCAGAGGGTACAGTCAATCAAAGAATTCATAAGGGTTTCTTATCATAGTTTCTCTCTTGTGGGAAAGAATATAAATATTTAACATACATATGTATATATTGCTTTCACTGAAAGGTCTCAGCTCTGTTGTAATAAGTGTTAAGAGTTGTTTAATTCTGAAATGAATACTGGCAAGTGAATAGCTAGTAATGAAAAAATTAACATTTTATTTGTTAAATAATTTGCCTTCAGTAGAAAAGTTTATAGTGATACAAATTAGAAATTAGTACAAAATTGTGATGCATGAATAATTACTTAATAATTAAAGGTATAATCGTTAATTTTAAATGTTATTTTAAATAATAATGTTTTGACACTTTTGAATAAAAAATGGGGTTCATGATCAGAAATAGGTGTTTAAGTATTGTTAACATATTGGAATATTTTATCAATTTACGTCCTCGGAAACAGATAAAATTTTCTTTTCTCATGGACTTCTACAAATTTCTCATTTTTTTGAAACAATTGCCGTTGTCATTTTTATTGACAAATGAGTAACACCAAAATAGATCACAATCATGATGACGAGAAACATATGCAAAATAAAATTGTTGTCTAAAGACTACTGGTATGGGAATTTAAACTTTCATTTAAACAAAGTTAGTCGAATTGTTGTTTTGCACTTTATTTAATTAAAGTTTTCTCACTCATAACAGAGATCTTCAGAATACATCACCGTCACTACAGCTTTTTTCCCTTTCAATGAAAATGCAATACCCAGTCATATATTTCTTACATATTGTTACCAGTTAAAAACATATTACTCCGTATTATTCAACAAAAAGAAAGTTACACTTTTAACTGTTATAGATATACTGATACCTTTTAGAGAGCCCAGTCACAACTGTAATTACACGAGGTATTTAGATGAAATGATAAAATTAACCATCATTATAAACTTTCAACTTCACTACAATTTAAATAAACTGTTATGAGATATTGAAAGTTCTAGGTTCTTTGAATATGACAGACAACTTTTATTTTTTTCTTTTCCATAGCTATTGTTGTAAGATATTTGAATTTATGTAATTCAAAAAAATTTAATGTTTTGTCATTGTTTTTGAACATTGGTTATTGTATTGTCAAATACATTAACTGGTACATTTAATACAATGTTCGAGTTTTTTTAATTGTTAACTTTGAAAAATATTAATATTTAATTAATTTAATATGATTTATATTTTGCGTCTAAACAGATCACTTAACAGCTGATAGGAACCAGTATCTTTATTTTACCTACAGTAAATTATCTGAAATTTCTCTCGGTTTCCTTCGTTTTGTATTTATTAAACTCTAATACCTGCATCTACAAAATAAAACTTTCATAAAGGAACACAACTGTTGAGTTTTTAATGATGTATAAAATGTAAGTTGTGATTGAACAATGACTACAGCGTAATATTGATAAAATGGAACGAACAATGACAATAACGGTCACATTTTATTGAAGAACTTATTTGTTGTCAAACACAAAGCTACACAATCAGCTGAGATACAAATATATATTAAAAGTCAAATATTAGGATAAACTCCAAAAAATTATTTATTCGACTTGTACGTATAAAACATACAATATTACTGTGTTTTAACTGATGAAATAATAAACCAATGGCACGACATTGATCTCGTAGTTGCATTTAAACTTTCAATTTAATCGTTGAGTTGATGAATTGAGAAACCAGCCCGACGTATCAAGGCACTTGACTCGTAATACGAGGCTCGTGGGTTCGAATCAAGTGTCAAGAATTAAGTAAAATTATTTAAGTAACTGTAACAACAATACTCATTAAAAACTCTATCCTACATTTTATTTGAAAAAAAATTGATATACCATGAATACAATAGGATTTTACCAATAAACATGTGTAATTTTTAACATTGTGATTTCTGCAACACTTTTATATGGATATATTTTAACTTTTAAAAAATAATTACACTGGTTTACAAAGAAATTGAGGCAAGCACAAAAATAGCTGTTTTAACTTAATTTGGGGTGCTGAATTTAGATTTGAAATCCATCTTTACTCATCACCTCTAGTGTTTTAGATATGCATACTGTACATTTTGTACACATACTGTGCATAAAGGCGTATAGGCATTCAGAGTTAATTTCTAATATTGTGTGACTTGTGTCTTCTTTTTAGTTATTATGTAATAAATGTAAGTGATAGCATTACATTATATATATATATATATAGCTATATATCAAGACGGATCACCAGTTTCAGGAATCGGAACAAAGACCTTGCCTCATTTTTCGACATAGAAAACAAGTTATGCCACTGCACAAATGTACCTGGCTTGTTTACTTTCCTTGGTTTGCCACATAATCCTTCAGACTGGCGTCTTTTCATAGACTCTTCCAAGCGAAGTCTCAAGGCTGTGCTTCTGCACAACGGGAATAAATATCCCAGCATTCCCACTGCACACTCTGTCCATCTAAAGGAGTCCTATGACAATATGAAGCTTCTTTTAGAAGCTGTTAAGTACAACCAGTACCAGTGGAGTCTGCGTGGGGACCTCAAAGTCATTGGTTTTCTAATGGGTATGCAAGCGGGCTTCACAAAATACTGCTGCTTTCTCTGTCTCTGGGATAGTCGAGCTGTATCCCAGCATTGCAAGCAGAAAGACTGGGGGTCTAGAAGCGCTTTCGATCTTGGCGAACACAGCGTCGAGAAAAATCCTCTGGTTTACATGAAGAAGGTGCTTCTTCCTCCTCTTCACATCAAGCTTGGTTTGATGAAACATTTCGTGAAGGCCATGGACAAAAATGGCCTTCCAACACTTGTCTACTGTGTTCCCAGGTTTCAGTGCTGCTAAGCTCAAAGAGGGCATCTTCGTCGGACCTCAAATCCGAGAAGTGCTGAAGGATACTGATTTTGAGGAGCTTCTTACCTTAAAGGAACTTAGAGCATGGGAAGCATTTAAGTCAGTCTGAAGTGGCTTCCTTGGTAACACACGCGTACCAAATTACCAAGCCTGTATTGAGAAGTTGCTAAAGACTTATGAGGATATGGGATGCCGTATGTCACTCAAAATTCATTTTTTCCGTTCCTACCTCAACTTCTTCCCTCCAAACTTTGGAGCAGTGAGTGATGAGCACGGAGAAAAATTCCACCAAGACATTACGAAGATATGAAAACTACCAAGGCAAGTGGAACCCCAGCATGATAGGAGACTTCTGATGGATGGTCTTGCGTGACATCCCGGAGGCAAAATACACCAGATCATCTAAGAAAACACACTTCTAACTGTCTGCGGTACTATGAATTGTGTACATTGTGTCATCCAAGTATATTTATTCCGTCAATGTTCTTTATCTATCCTGTTTTATCTGTAATAAGCTGCTGCAACTGTTGAAATAAGCACGTTATATACTCTGTATATACTAAAATGAGACTATTTAAAAGCCAGAAAACTAGAGATGATAGAGAGAAACTGTTTATAAATTTGAATTCAGCGCACCCAAATTAGTAAAAACACCTTTTCACAATCTTGCCTCAGACAAAAAATAGTTTTTGTAAACCAGTGTAATAGACAGACTATGACAGTGTTATTTTATACCTATTTATGACTACAAAGAATCGAAACCTCAATTTTAACATTCTTTGTCTGTAAACTTGCAGATGACGTACCGAGGTGTCCGACTCGTAATCTCAGGGTCGCGCGTTCGAATCCTCGTTGCACCAAACATGGTCGAACTTTCACCCGTGGAAGCGTTATAATGTAACGGTCAATCTCACTATTCGTTGGTAAAAGAATAGCCCACAAGTTGACGGTGAGCGGTGAAGACTCGTAGCCTTCACTTTTGTCTTACACAGTTAAATTAGGGACGGTTAGCGCAGATAGCCGTCGTGTAGCTTTGCGCGAAATTCAAAAACAAACAATCAAACGCACAGTGGAAAAAAAATTAAAACTATATTTACACGTTTTGTATTTAAAAATTACCTTTACGTCACAAGCATAGAGACGTACTTATATAATAACTGAAAAGGAAAAGAATTTCTAACTATAAGCTATGTTCAGGTTCAAACTCAAAAAAACAACTTAATACAATATGTGCAACTCAAACCTAAGAGTGTTAAAACTGAAATACAAAAACCTACTATAATATATACAGTTACGGCAAGTAACACGAACAATGAAAATAAACATTCTTAATATTGACTGAAACATTTGCAACTTAAAAAATAAAGTTACCTTGTACATGTTCTTTAATAAAAATATTTTCACAATAAATTGAAGGAATGCATCACTTAAAATGCTAATTTTAAATTTATTTTGTGGAAAATAAAGTAAAATAGATATAAGCTTTTATTCAGGTTCTGATTTCTAATCCAAATATATCTGAGAAACAGACAATATTAAAAAAATCAATTTTTATTACAGCGTCTAGACAGTAATTAAAAACGACTTAGCACACGACTCGTAAACCGAAGGTCGTAGATTCAATTCCTCGTTACACCAAACATGGCCCCCCAGTGGCTCAGCGGTATGTCTGTAGACTTACACGCTAAAATCCAGGTTTCGATACCCGTGGTGGGCAGAGCACAGATAGCCCATTGTGTAGCTTTGTGCTTAATTCAAAACAACATCAAACATGCTCGTCCTTTCAGCCGTGAGGGCGTTACAATGTAACAGTCAATCCAACTCTTCCAACTGTAAATTTAAAAACAGCTAGAGCAGATTGTCTTAGTGCAATTTTGCGCGAAATTAAAACAAACTAATAATTACAAAAAAAGAAGCTGAAACGCATAGCATTTGCTTTTTAATACTTTTCTGCGGACATACCACAGTACCACATAGGATTAGCATGATTTCCATACTCATTATGCTGTCTTTTGCTCAAAGAACTTAAAACCCTTCATGTCTTACACAACAGCAACAAATTTGACTGAACTGGAAGTTATAGTCACAGGATTTTTAAGTGACTTTTGTAGATCTGAAATTAACTTCTTTTAGATGATACCTTTTGTTTTTAAAATCTTACAAAAAATTAACAGATTTAATAATTAATTACTTTAACAAATGTAAAGCGATTGAAGAGCAGAGAATTTCACAAATGATAATCACTTCTAAACTTGGAACTACGGAAGAGAGAGATAAGGACAGTGTGGTATATCTAGTTGAATTAAATTAACTTGAGAGGTTAGCTGCAGAGATATCGTAAATTGGGTGTTTGATGAATATTTTAAACTATAGAGTAATACTAAAAATATTTACTGACCATAGTAAATGAAATTAAAGGATTAAAAAAGAAGTAGAAACTAAATGAAGAATCTGTAACAAACTAAGTACTTAGTCACGGATTGAGATACAAGGCACCATATCTTTAACTTATCTTGCTTGAGCGAAAATTGTTTTGCACAGTTCACTTTGGCTTACTTTCTTCCAGTTGGTTAAAAGAAACTTTTTGGAAATTGGTGCTACCTTGTGAGAAGTCACTCTCAGAATACATTCTTTAGGTTTCAACCTACAGGTATTAACTTAACAACCACTAAAATACATTATGCAGTAAATCCTAGCATGCATAAGGTTACATTTAACAATGTTTCTGACTGGCTGTAACATAATATATCTGATCTTGAGAATAAAGAAACATACAAAACTGACTAGAAAGAAATTCAGTTTAACAACTTTCTGAACCACATTTAATGTGAAACACTCACAAAATCAGAATAAATACAACACTGTGAGAGAAACCCATAGTATATTAATATACTATAGTAGTAACGCAGTTAATGATGTTGAAATAAAAAAGAATCTAACAAAATTGTAGTTGCCCTTTCTGAAAGACCTGTGTCAAACTTTAAGAAAACCTCCAAATATCACAGACACAAAGAAACGTCATTTGTGTCCCATAGGCCCACACCAAATATTATATAAAAATAATGACGAAAAAGTAATTAATACCACTGCTATTTGATGTATTTCGTATTTTAAGTAGAATATTCACTCCTTCTTCAGCTTGTATGCAGTTCTTATAATTATTTTTCTGGCTAAGAGCAAATGCTGAATGTTGTCATGAACATGAAAATGATGGCCGTGTGGTGAAGAGTTTCTGTAACACAGATATTTGGTACAATGAAGCACACTTTTATGAAATCAGCTAGTGTCTCTGACCTGCCCTAGAGACATAAAAAGAGTCATCTTGTTATCCATCAATGAATTTCTTCACCAATAATTTAAGGATTCAGCACATCTTTTCCTTAAAAATGTATATTCCATCTGATATCAGACATAGAACACTAATGTTTGTATTTTGATGGAATAAGTTTCTAAGCTGATACTACTTGATTTACCCGTGCATCAAACCTAAGGGATGATCACTTACAATGTTGTCAAAATAGTAATGATTACTGCATGTATTCTTAAAGCAGTCCTTCCAAAAACTATATAATGCAATTGCAAGTTGTTCTTCACTTTGAATATTTGATTTCAATATTCCTGATTCATTTTTAAGGTACAATGTCAAAAGTCATTGAACATTAATTCGCAGTGAGGTCAATTTTTATAAGACCTAGAAAGCAAAGAATTGTCTTGAATCTTCCAATGTTACAGAATTGTCGTTTAAATAGTACAGGGAATGTTGCAAAGTATGTAAACAAGTAAAACTATATTAATATTTAAAATATTTTAGATAATTATATAATCCATTAGTTCATTTGAAATATTGTAGTGTCTTTCAACTAGCTGAAATTTTCTTGTTGTTTCAAATGATATTAGGCGTGTGCTGCTTATAGTGAAAAACAATTAAGTATAAGTATGATTTTGTTGACTTCCCGACAGACATTTCATAAACATTTTGTTTTTCATGAGTAAGAGATCGTATACTTGAAAAGTTGTACATATATATATATAAAACAGCATAACATCAAAGACATCAGTCATCACAGAATCACACATTTATCTATTTTAAGTAACAAAGTTAACCTGAAACAACAGCCAGTACATTTGTCTTAGAGATAGTAACTCTTGTAGAGTTTACACAGTGACACATGTCAACAGTTAGATTTTGATTTTTCATAGTATATGATTTGTTTTGTCATTTGAAAGGAACTGTCTTCTGGTTTCTCGTTAAACGTTTACTTAGGCTGATTAAATCATTTTAGTGTCCAATTGATAAGATGAATAAAACAATTATTAACGGCATAATATTTAGAATTTACATGAAAAACTGTGATCTCATATTACATAAAAAAACTAAATGCAAATTGTTATCAGCAAAAGGATCAGGAATCTGTTACTGTTATGAACTGGAATAAAAGCAGTGGAAAAATATGGTCATAGGATTTATTTTGTTCAGACAAAAATGCCATGAGTGATTTGCTTACCACAAGTATATGGCAAGAGTGAAGTCTGAGTAAATTGGAGTGGAAGAAGAGTTTCCAGTATCATATGGGATTGAACTAGCCATCATTAGATGAGAAGTTGAAATCATGGTAACATATCTTTGAAGATACCTGCATATACAGACCAGAAGCCACTAAGAAGAACATGTTTAGGCACAACTAAGTGGAATAAGAGACTAACAAAAATAAATAAAAACTTTTGGATTAAATGAAAATGATGCGATAGTAATGGTATAAAAAGCACCGCGATACAGAGACAAAGTAAGGCAAGAGACTCCTTGGCAAAAGAAATACAGGAAAGATTCGGAGAAAAAATGGATTGTAAAACAGGCGGGAGTTACAACATAAAAACATCATTAGAAGGGCAAGAAAAGGACAAACGTCTGTAGAATAGTGGAATAATAAGTCATAAGAAGATAACCTTCGAGAAAAACCTATCAGGCCTAAAAAATAAAAAAATGAAAAATAAACTATCGCAAAACCATATTTAAATATAAGTTAACCTAAGCCTAGCAGTTAGCATTAGTGATCTATTTATAACTTCACCACCACAGTTAATTCTGGGCAGTATTCCTCAAAAAATGAAGTTTTGGCCTTTTCTTTAAATACTTTTGTTCTTTGTAGTGGTTAGCTAGCTTCTCTGACCAGCAATTTTCCTAAATCATAAGCCCCAACATGCACTACAATGATTGTATCTCTGCTTGCCTCCTTTGTAACATATTCTTCTGTGCTAGTTGTGTCCTATTTGTCTGTGGTAACATCATCTGATTCTTTTCTTCTTATTTACCATTTATACTACTCTATCTACATAAAAATTGCATATCTTCATTTTCAGCTTTCTAAAAATTATATTTCATACCAAAGCTCTCAGATAAAACCTAATAATCACTAGTTTTAATCATTGTATCTGCACTTATAGCTTGAAAAATAAATACTTCATAACAAATACCATTGACCTTTTTTACAACTCTTACTATTAAGTTAAAAATCATTATAATTATTTTTGGATTACTTCTTCGTTTTCAAAGTAACATTTATCTTTAATTATGTAGAACATAGAAACATTACTTAATTTATTTGAATTAATAATATGTGTAATGTTAATAACAAAATGTATTTTTTTCTAATCGATAATTTAAGTATAAGTTATAACAGTATAAACTGAATTTAAAACACTAAGAGACAACAACCTAACTTCAGATTGTTTTATTAACTAAGTACAATATCTCAATCCTGTTTACATTTCCAAGGAGATTTAGTCCCCCATTGGTACGGTGATAAGTCTATGAATTTACAATGTTAAAATCAGGGGTTTGATTACCCTCAGTGGTCACAGGATATAGTTTAAAGTGGTTTTGCTATTAAAAAACACATACACACCCCACTCGATTGAAATACTCCGATGTCTAAAGCACTATTAAATGTATTAAGTTTACCATGTTAAATCACAGTTAAGATCAAAATAATATTTGTAACATTCCAAATATTAGGTTTTCACACTTCAATCAAAAATAGTTGTGCAAAAATAAATACAATTGACAGAAATACAAATATTATTTTATTTCAACTTAAGTCACATGCATTTCTCTACTGCACCGAAATATATTATGAAAAGCGATGTTTATTCCTAACTAAAACTCTTTTTTAACCTGAAGATGATCTGAAGAGATCAAAACGTTTTTGTGTATTGTATTTCAACTGAAGCTTTAATACCCATACAAGCCGTCTTTAGAATACATTATTCCTAAAAATAATATTAATCATTTGAAAGCCATCATTTGCACAAAAAATTAATAAGTTGTATTTTGAAAGCTTGAGTTTCTCCTTGATGTCAGTGAAATATGTGTTAATGATGTGATAGAGCTCTGGATTTTGGGTATGGTGAGTTGGGTTCAACTCTATTATACACCTCAAATTTGTTTCCAAACCCCAGGGCAGTGGATGAACTATTACTGAAAGGTGAGGTCAAATCTAAATACACATTAACAAAAGTAGTTTCATGTTTACTGGGTGTCATTTCTGTAGTGTGTATCTTAAATTATTTTATAGGTATTACAATCTTGTAATTTTATAGCTGTTGCATCTCAATTTCATGTATCTTTAACATGATTATTTGGAGTAATCTATTCAAAAACATCCTTATTAAATAATTTTAGTAAACTGCAATAATATTTTGTTCTATATATTCCTAATATCAACTTTAACTCTTTGTTCTTCATAAATGAACATGTTTCAGAATTGTGTCTTTGAAAAACTGAAAAATAAACAACTCAATGATACTAGCTTCATAGCACCATAAGTAATGTCTATACTGCATAACTAAGGCCCGACATGGCCTAGCGCGTTAAGGCGTGCGCTTGGTAATCTGAGGGTCGCGAGTTTGTGCCCGAGTCGCGCCAAAGATACTCGCCCTCCCAGCCGTGAGGGCGTTATAAGTGACAGTCAATCCCACTCTCGTTGGTACAAGAGTAGCCTAAGAGTTGGCAGTGAGTGGTAATGACTAGCTTCCTCCATCTAGTCTTACACTACTAAATTAGGGACGTCTCGGTGTAGTGGGCTAACAACCTACTCACTTAAATACCTGTTCACGAAACTGCAGTGATTGGGGCCCAATGCTACTTGACGGAATCGAGTGGTAGATGTTGATGATACTGCATAGCTAAATTTTCAAATCAACATAGGTTTTCTACATGCATACTTTGTGGAAAAATTATTATTTTTTTTGTTTTATGCCATTTATCCTACCAAGTTAACTTCATGTATAATTAAAAGGTTTACTCGTGGTAGTGTTACTGTGGTGATATTTTTTAAATAATTAAAAATAATTTATTTGTATTTGGAATAAAATGATGGCTTAAAATAAAATATTCTCTAAATCCATCTAACACCATTTATCGTATGTCTAATTAACTTTCTTAACAAACGCTTTATTATGATTAAAGTTCAGGTAATGTTTCCAGTTCTTCTTGTGGAGCAACCAATGTAGCTCAGTGTTTGAAATAAACAAATCTTCAAAAATAGCAAAGAAAAACAAAAATTTTGATGACAAAAAACTAATTTAAACATTTTCCAGTAAATTACATTTCTATGATTCATACTGATGAACATCTCATCTGGAATGTCCATGTTACCGATTTAAGTTTCTGGTGTAAAAAATATAATATAGTTTTTTCTTTCTGTAATTTTGTTATTTATTCTGAAAAAACGTGTAAGTTTCACATAATATTTGTTCAAGAAAGTAACTGCTTTAAATTTTTTAGGTTACCCTTATTCTATGTCATTTTAAAAGTTGTTAATACCTGTTATCTCGTGTGGAGGACCCTGCTTAAAGTGACTTGATATCAAGAAATTGAGAGCAATGTACCTCAGCGAGTGTCTCAGTGATACCTAGAAATTGCAACTGGTCACATGACAGTTTATATAATGATAGGTAAATATAAGGAACAAATTCATAAAATTTTACAGGATATAAATAATTTCCTTTCTAGTTCCCAGATTTAACCTCTTTTTACTATTCATCTATTCATCCAATGTTTCTTTGAACTCAGTTAAATTTTTGTCTCTACCATCCTTCAAGGTAGCTCATTGCAAAAACCAACCATCCTTTTTGAAAAATAATGGTGCAGTTACATAAATGGCTAACAGACTGCACGATGTGTCGATTGGATTGCATTTGTTTAAGCATTATTTTTTGAATTTTTTTGTTTTAATTGTCATTTATTCATCATTATGGCAACAAGATGTTATGTAATTGATCCAAATATATTCTTCTATATTTACGGTCAATTTGTTCCACATTTAATCCAACTAAGAATTTCTTTCTTCCAATTTGTAAAAAAACTCTTATGCAAGGAGAAAAAACATTATTTTCATAATCTCACCTGCTAAATTATCGAACAAATTGTTGTTAAGCTAAACCAACTCCCATCAAGTTTAAATCTGTAAACTTGTGTTATTACTTATTTTCTATAAATAAAGCATGATGTATAGTACCAGAACTATATATGTATCATGAAGACACATCACAACCTTTATTAATTTGTATTTTTGATAAAATAGGCACTAGAGTGATAAATTAGCAGAAGAGAGATAGAAATTATTATGTAATGAATAATATCAAAAATATTTCACAGATTTACACAACAGAAAAAAAGAAAATACTTTTGATAAAAGTCTTTCTCATGGAATAACATAGAAAATACTTTATTAACTTACTTACCTTCATCTTTGGATGTTATGGTTGAAGGTATTAATTTGACACTAAACTGTAAAGCAGTTAATGCAACAAATTGTAGACCAGAACTGATGACGTTTTGAAGACAACAAACCTCGGGTACTTTAAAACGGACCTCATGCAAAACAATCTCCATAATCATTAGATCATGTGACAGAGTCGAAGTACAGAAAGTACAGAAGAAACGTTTTGTTTTACTCACTAGACCCTCTAAGATTCGATTAACACATTGTTTTTAGTGTACTGCTTGTTTTTAAAATATCATTTAAAGTTTATCAATGTCCGTGAAAATGGAAATATTACTGCTCACATCAAACATTTTGTGTGAAACAATAATGGCAGGTCTATCCTGTTCACCTTCAATTATTATAGGGTCAGATTAAGACAAATTAATTAGAAAAACATGATATACATCAGGTGTGGTTACAAATTATTTTAAGAAGAATTATAAATAAACTCATACATGCTAGCACTTTCAAACACAATGATAAAAGCATGAAAGTTTATGAAAGAAGTTGGTTCTCATAACAGTGATTTCCAATCCTAGAATGCTAATATCTACAAGAGGAAAATTTGTACCACTTATAAAGTGTACCTGTGATATAACAACAAACGTTAACTGGTTTGTTGTGTGATTATTGTATGAAGGAGAAGTGAAAGTTCACATATCACTGACACAGTTCAAAATTAGCTTTGTTCAACAAGGACATCAGAGATGTCTTTTAATATTTCAACAATTACAGATTTCCTGGAGTACCAAGAACGTAACTGGTAATGAATAAGGGAATGATACAATACAGGATAATGCAGCAATACTAAAATAGAAAGTAAATATGGGTATTGTTTGTGAAGTACAAAGGAATGTTCAATTTTTGTGTTAATAATAGTTGGCTAAGTGTAATGACCAATATCAGTCCTTTTCTATTGTCTCGTGAATGACAGTCTGCAACATATAAGGTTTCATTGATGTAAAAAACAAGAATACCATGAATAAACGTAATAGTATAATAAAGATATAAAAAATACAACTTACGTACCTTTGCACACAAATGACACTCTCTTTCACAGCATTGTAAACAGGTCCACAGATGTTTCTTGCACTTAAGAGGAGTCCATCAAATTGAACACATTGATCTACATATAAGAATTCACTTGTAAGTCTTCAGGTAGAAGCTGTAGCCAGAAAGTATGCCTGAATTCTATGGAAAATGTGTTATCTTTGTCAAATTGATGGTGTTACATCAAAATCGTTCTTCTCTTAAAGTACAGGTGAATTAAAACTAACACACAGACATCATTTGGTAAACCATAAAAACATATAATAATCAATAATTTTAATACAAATATGCAACATAACTGCAATATTTCTTTGGGTGTAGTAAATGTTTAGACTGTAGAGAACAATAAAATAAAGCACAGAAGCTAGATGTTGAGTTTATAAAATATTATAAAATAAAAACAACAAAACCGATAACATGTCTGTGTATCACAGAAGCATTTACTTTTTTCACTTATCACTTTTCATTTTAAATTTGTAATTGATATATATCTGAACAATATATACATATAACTGCTTTTGTTAAATATAAAGAAAAACAAAGTTTCCTTTAATATTTGTTGGAAATGTATTGACATGAATAAAAATGTGTTATTAATAATAAAAATTGCTTGGAAACGGTTAATATTCACTCCGAAGTCCATCACTTTAATTGTTTTGGATTGAGCACTGAGCTATACAATGATCTGTCTGTACTCTGCCGAGCATAGTTTTTGAAATCAGGATTTTAAAAGAGTAAAGTCGCAGACAGAATTGGAATAATTTCAAGCTGAACCTGTGATAAACAGCACTCTGTAACCAATTTTTAAATTTTCCTGTTTCTAGGGAGAAAATGTCATTTCCCAATTGCTTATGAGTAAATTAAATGGAAAAGACCTACTTTTCTCTTGTGACGTTGGACCATATAATACAAACGTAATAAGATAAATATTTTGGGACTGATGCGTGAAAGTGAATTACATTACAGTTTGAAATCTCGAAAAACTATTTACTTTTAAACATTTTTGTATAACTTTAATACAAATACATGTAAATCATGATTCATATGTTGTTTTATTCAGACCTAACGTAAGTGAAAATGTGAAAGTTTGCCCGTTTTTACATAAAAAATGCTCAATTTCTTAATTTCATTATCCACGTCATAAAAGCAAAGTTATTAGGGAATAATGGCTATTTTCTCTACTTTTACAGCATAAGCAATAACGAGTAACACACACTATCCAGTTTAAGATAAAGAGGAAGTGGTGGCATAAAAAAGAAATATGGGTTATTTTTGAAGCAAGTTGAATCAGACCAGATACAAAGTATTCTCAAACAGTATTGTAGTCTGTTACTGGATATCAAATGAATTCAAGTGAGAAGTGGGAAGAGAAAACCAAGTTAAACCACACAAGACGTAAAGTGTTCATAAACACTATTGTAGTTTGTAATTAGATACCAAATAAGTGGAAGTGAGAAATGGAGAAAGCAAAGCAGTAATGAAAAGATGCTCACAGTGAAAACCAATCTCCTGAATACACAAAAGAATGGGAAAAATGAATAAAGTGTCCAGAACCTAAGTTTTCAAAACATGAATCCCAAAGAGATAGATCAGAGCTAAGAATATAAAAGCCTTATGGATCAGTGTCTCATAATGAAAGTAAAGGAAGAAAACATGAGGTATGTCTTATAGGAAATAAAGAAAAACTTGCAAGTAGGAACCAGCTTATGGACGTAATCAAAGATAAACTTTAATGAAGTTATTCGTGTATAGCTTAACCCGCATGATATACGAACATCAGTATTTATTTTAGTACTGTTCATTATAGTTCGTTTGTGAAGGCTCATCGAGTTAACTTGTGCTGCATATTCCAATGAGGGCACTCTCTGTCTTTTATAATTTTACTCTTATATGGTAGCCTAAGTTACAAGGAAAGGATAACATGCACTAACAAAACTAATTACTTAGTGTACATGTAATTATGTATAAAGTGAAGACATTTAAACTGACATAAAAAATGCAAAATGCTCCACACATCATATTTAATCGCTTCATTTTGGAACCAATTTTCCAACCACTAGTTGACCTTCTAACATTCTTATTAATAACATCCAAAATAGAAAGGTAATTAGAACTAGATTCATAATGTATTATAACGGTAAACTGCATTTCTGTTTGTTTTTGATACAAATGTTTAGGAATCTGGTGCTTTATTATTGTTTTATATGCTACCAAGATTTTCATAAAACATTGTTTCCTTGTGTTAATGCACGTGTTAAATTTTTATTCTCCATTAATACTCTGTTAATATTACATCCGTCGTTAAACAAACACACATACAAGATGTTAACCTTCTCTTTTTAGAGACCCAAACATATCTATTTTTTTTCCGACATACCACACAGGGATGCAGTAACCCTGTAACGGATTTACTACATCTCTTATGATACGCTTAATTTTGCATAATTTTCTTTCCCACCAGTAACGTATATTTTCAACTGTTTATTGTGTTGGTTCCACATCTCGAAATTTTTAGAGCGTTCGTATGCGTAAAAAATCAACAATGTATTAGACATGTATGAAATACTAGTGATTAACAGTATCGTATTGGTGAAAATTAGTCGCGACACTGGAGAGAGAGCTGAAGGGCGTGAGGCAAGCCTGGAAAGACGTTATTAGCATAATCGAGGTTTAACAATATCAATTTAAAATTAATTTGCTCGGCGTGGACACGTATTGTCGATAAAATATTTAGACATATAGACAACTCAGTGTTGTCTGTAACTTTATAAAACTGTTTTATATAAATCATCATTTGCGATAATTATCAGTGTAACTGTTATTTAAATTGTATTGCTTTTATCTTTGTAAATTGAAGTATGTTTGCAATAAAAAAATTATTTTTACCAATTTCGTTGGCAACTAACATAAATTTAATACATATTAACACTTAATTAACTATGAAGCTCAAATTAAAAATCCGTGTATTTGAAGTAATAATACGTAACATATGTAATATAATAAATGGGAGACTCAGACGAAATACAGTGTAACATTTAATAGGTTTTTCACGAAAAGGAATTTGGAATAACAAACTGTAATGAAAATAATTTATGCATAATATGTGCTCCAAAGTTCACATCACAACAGGAAAATCCGACATTAATCATCAAGAGACACCGGCTTCACTGTAACTTAACGGGAACTGAAAATTCAAGTGTAAAACAACCATCACAGAAGTTACAAATATCACATACAATTCATCCACTGATACAGACCTATTATACGATTAAAAGCAAATTATTTAGGTAACTAATAATTTTTCCTTCAATTAAAATAGTAAAAATCATAAACAATTTCATTTTTACCTGAAGAGGATGTGTTTTAATGTTACGAACCAGCTTTTCTGGAATCATTTTATTAAATAGAAGGGATAGGCAACCAAAATTTACCATAAAAATTTAAATCATAGATATGTGTATAGCTTCAGCAGTCAAATTACTTCACAAGTTAATGTGTGACATCGATGAAAGATGTCTGAAGTTTTCGAAACAAGCTCTTGACTCTATTAATTAAATTAGAATTTTTTTGATGTTTTTTTTAAAAATACACAGATGTAATTGTATGTAAAATATATATGATTGAATAACATTTTACTCTAATTTGTATTGCGTTGTCTTTCTTCAACTGAAATGATGATATCAAAATGGACTATTTATTCTACTAATACAATTATTTAATGATAAGGTCGGCGAATCGAACCCCCATTACACCAACATGGCTTGCTCTTTCAAACGCGGGAGCGTTATGATGTGACGGCCAATTCAACTCTTCGTTAGTAAAAGAGTAGCCCAAGAGTTGGCGGTGGTTGGTGATGACTAGTTACCTTCCCTCTTTGGTCTAGTGACGGCTAGCGCGGAGAGCCATTGTGTAGCTCTGCGCGAAATAAAAAAACAACAAATGATTATTAAACATTTTATTAACCGAAAAACCTGAAGATGAACTTACAAGTTGTGTTAATTACGTTGCCTGCCATCAATGTCAGGCTTACAAGAATAACGAGAGCTAGAAATAGAACTATCAAGTTGAGGATGTTGCCGTTTTAATGAATATTTTAGCTTTCAAGACCAATTTTATGTCATAAATCTAACTGCTTTTAGCCAATAGTGTATACTAAAATTTAATTGCTCAAAAATTAACAGGACTTTCATGGAAAATTTATCAGACCTTGCGTTATTCGTTTCGAATTTCAGAAAACAAAATTTTGTTTCATCCAGTAAGGGAATGATTACAGCAAACGCTTACAGATATCTCCTTCAATACAATAAGATCACTTGACTCACATATAATCGTGTACAGTTTTATCATACTGTGGAATTTTCACGTTATAAACACTACAGTTGTTTTTAAATGCATCAACTAGAGTAAGATATAGTGCAGGTTAATGGGAGATAGATTAAAAAACTACAGAAGTGTTTTATAAAAAAATATTTGTGCTTTACCTTTAATATTTTTATCCATTATATTGTTTTATTTTGTATATATGATTGCAAAGACAATTTTGATATATTAATAGTGAGTTTCAAATTTACGATTTAACACAAATTTCTCAAAAAATATTGTGTTCTTGGGCAGTTAACCAAGAAGTCGCCCAAGGGAGAAGTTTAAAAAGGTGCAGATCGTAGGGTTAAGGGTTAGAGCAGTGACACAGTTGGTTATTGTCCACACTTTCATCTATAAGAGCATTATACAAGTGACAATCCATTCCTTAGTCGAACATCATGATAAAATCCAAAGTTGCCGAATGGCCGCCCTGTCTTGGGCTAATAACTTAACATTAATGTTAAGCATAGTTGAATATTATGGTTTAAAAACTTTGCTGTTTACCCTGTGTATTACATCTATTACATTTTAGTTGTGTACACAAATGAGTAAAAAATATATGACTAGGTATTGCATTTTCATAAGAAGAAGGGAATAAAACTGTAGTGACGTTGATGTATTCTGAAGATCGCTGGTATTAGAAATTTAATTAAAATACAATACGAAACAACATTTCGACTCACTTTATTTTAAATAAAGTCTTAATACATACCAGTCGTCTTTAGAACATATTTTACTTTGCATATGTTTTTCGTCATCATGAATGTGGTGTATTTTGGTGTTAGTCATTAAAAAAATACATTTTGATGAACTTGAAAGTTTGAGACGTATGAAATAAAATAGTGAAGAAATTTAAGAACCTTATTTAATTGAAATGGTGATATTTAGTTCATATTTCAAATGTAATGTGTTTTATCAGTCCATATAAAAAATATCGATTTTTGGGTAATGTGTTTTGGCCTTCTTAAAACAAAATTCAAAGTTGAAAAGCTTAATGAATAACCACATATGTTTATACTATTAACAAATTCGGAAAATAATAGAATCTCTAAAGCACTTGTATGTGTTAAAGAGAAAATGAATATTAACGCAATATCAAACAAGTTAATTTATAAAAAAAATTACATTGTACATTTAATGTGATAACATTTTCTAAATAAACTGAAATTTGTGATGCATAAATAATTAATTAATAATTAAAGGTCTAACAGTTAATTTTAAATAATAATGTTTATACACATAAAGAACAAAGGTAAGGGTTCAAGATCATGAACAGTTGTTTAAATTTTGTTAACATATCATTACAAAAAATACCACAGTTATATTTTTATTATCAAATTACTAATCAAGTGGAGTAAGATAAAACGTATTTCAAACATCGACATAACAAAATCATAAAAACACGAGCAAATGTAAAGGTTATTTCTGATTAGAAAGATACGAGTATTTAATTTTTACATATATCACAAACAGATCTTTATATTTACAAAAAACATATCATATTTGTGAAATAAAACAATTATTGTAAAATATAATATTAATTTAGTTTTCAACTGATCCAAACCAAGAGAGTATCGAGTTCGCTTTTCAGAATAACAAGGGCTAAATTGAACAAGACATGGACCTGAACCTTTAGTTGAAAATATAATTGTGTTAGGTCGAACTACTTGTGTGATGTCAGGCTCACATTTTATTCCAGGTGCTGTAATTAAGTTGGACAAAACATCCGTGCAGTAAGCCAATCATTTGTTGAATAATTCTCATCACCACAATATAGCTTGCACTATAGAATCTTTTTTTATAGCAGCGTATTTTGTTTAATATTTTTATTTTAAAAAATTATGGTTATAACAAAAATATCTATCGACAGATAGATAAATTTAAATATATATAAAAACCTTAGTTAGATTACTTACGATTAAATTGAACACAAACTGATATCACAGTTATTCACGACTTACTCTGTTTTTCTTTCTTCTTTGCACCTCTTATTCAAGACCTTTTCCAGCTTACGACAAAAAGTTTGAATTTTTCGAACGGCTGACCGTACCGAGAAACTTGATGAAATGATGTTTTGATACATCAAATTTTACATAACAATCTGCGTCTTTAACTTCATAATATTTATTTGCTATATTTCTGTCCCAGGAATTGTATACTTGTCCTAAATTGTATTAGAAAGTGTTTGAAAATTTGATTACATCATGTAACACAAATGTTGTTCCTGGATAGTATGTGTTATTCCTTCATCGCTTATGTTGTAAAAGTACAGAAAACGGCCATTATTCCATGTAAACTTTGCTTTTATGACCTGGATGATAAAATTCAGAAATTAAATCGAGGTCGAAATAAAGTAACATATGAAATAAGATTTACATGTATATATAATAAAGTTATTTCAAATTTACAAAAATGTTTAAAACTGACTAGTTTTTTCTTAAATTTGCGACTTTAATGTAAATCACTATCACGTATCATACCACAAATATCGTCTCCCATCATGTTTTCTTCACACACTCGTTGGTAACGGCGTTCAAAGTCCAGTATATCTTAGCACTCCAGAGTCCAGGAAGCACTCGCCTGGATCCTCCGAGTCTGCTTCTATGGTTTCCTTGAACTTACCAAGATGAGCTTCAAGGTTATGGACTTTCACGGACATCCTGCAGCTCATTTTGACGTAGTCTTTACGAGAGCCTCAACCATTTCACATAATTTTTGGCCTTTGGACTTCCCAAGAAGCCCTTCATCACTGCTACAAAGACAAATCTGCCCAACCTTTTTATCCTTCTTACTGGGCATTTTGGGAAATTATTTCGCTCTAGGATTTTCTTTATTTGTGGTCCAATGAAGACACCAAGTATGACCTTTGCCTCAAACGGCTCAGGAAGGAAGTCTCAAAGGTAGTTTAAGGCTGCAGATTCCTTATCAAGAGCTGTGATAATTTGTTTCATAAGCCTCAATTTTATATGGAATGGATGGAACAACACGTTTTGTAGATCCACTAGTGACTCAAGGGTTTGTGTCTCCCTACAGTGAACTCAGTTCGTTGTGGCCAGTGCTTCTTTTGTCGCACGCTGTGTGTCCCTGCTTTCTCAAAGAGAACAGTAAAAATTGTTAAAGCTTTCTTAGAGACCCATCAAGAATGCCACAATTTTCAAGTCATCGATAACCTCCCAGCCATACTCATAATACTTAAAGGCAGATGCTGTTATAGAGTACTTTTTGCTATTGTCTTGATAAGTTAGCCACATACAAAATGCATTTGGAGAATGCTTGCAGCTTCCTGATGCCATCTCTGATGAAATAAAATAGGTCTACGTGTTTACTGGGGCAGCTAGAGCACCAATAATGTGGTGCGCCCCAGTCTTTATATCACTATGAAAAGTTCTAGAAAATTCTAAAAGGTTCTTGAAAGTTCTTATAAGCTCAACTACATTCTAAATTCTTGTAAGTTCGAGAAAATTCTCTGTCAGCAATTCAGAACTAAAGTTATGTAAAAGGTTTTGGAAAGTGGGTAGATTTGAAATATTCTCTACCCAGGACACAAGAACAAAATTTGAAGACCGAAAGATTGATCTTTTTTATTTACTTTTGATATAAGATATTGGGGAATAACACTTTCTACCCTCGAACAAGAAAAAGTGAAAATTTTGTTCAGAATGTTATTTTTTGTATTTTACAATCAACTTTGTGTTTATTTAAACATATAAAATTGTTTATAAAGTGATAGCATGCTATATTCATGAACCAGAAAATGATAAACTTAAACTACATCAAGAAAGAAAGAATAAAGTGAGCATTATATAGTTATAGATCTGCGAGTTATGTCTGAATATAACAATATGAAAAAATATTCATAAATAATATAGGTATTTAAAACTGTACCTGAAAGAAATTCTTTCAACCACTTCAAATTTTTCTAAAATAATAATAAAAATCTAAAGTGTTTTAACGTAACAGTTTCAAATTTAAAAGTTTATTGAATACTTTTCACGATTGTTTGTTTGCTTTTTTGAATTTCGCACAAAGCAACTCGATGGCTATCGATACAAGCCATCCTGTATTTAGCAGTGTAAGACTAGAGAGAAGGAAGCTAGTCATCACCATCCACCGCCATCTCTTGGACTACTCTTTTACCAACGAATAATGCGATTGACAGTTACGTTACAAAGCCCCTACGACTGAAGCATGTTTGGCGCATCATGGATGCAAACACGCGACCTTCAGATAACGATTCGCACGCCTCAACACGTTTGTTCATGCTGGGCTTTTCTCGATTGATAAATTATGAATAAAAAAACTGAAATACAATTCTGCAATACTTTGCATTTTTGGGTGAAACTAGCCCTAATATTTGGTGTTTCTCAGCAAAGTCTAACCGAGCTTTATTGTGGTGTGAAAAGAGACTTGGCCTTTAAAGACGTTTGTGGTTTTTAAAGCCTTTCTCTTGTAGATACAGTCTTATTGTTCTTGAGCTGCATTTTGCGTCCGTAAGGGCCATAATGTGGTTCGACGATTGACTTGTGTCTTGCTGGATAACGCGTTGAATTCTCTTGCTCAATGACAGCTATATTTTCTAGGACCAACCACTTGAAATTCTCGTTTCGTATCCCTAAAGATCTTTTATGAAATTTGCAACAGCAGTTTAACGGCGCCCATTTTCACCAGCGATGGCACGTTAAGAGAGACTTTGTTATGGCAGTTTGAAAATCGTGCCACGTACAAATTCTGTCATTTTTAACCTTTGCCATGGCTTTACTCATTATAACACAAGAGATATTAGTGAGAGATGATGACAACGTTAATGCTTGACACAATTGTATAAATTTCGTGACGTGTTTATTGATTAACGCTTCGTTACAGTGTGTTCTTAAACTTTTCATCACCTAGTATATTGGTTAATTTCAAAGTATTTACATTTTCCCTATTAAATGCTAAAACGTCAGTAGGCTCAGCAAATCGCCTGATATGTCTTTGCTTTACGAAATCAGAAACACACACACAAGAGATTTTTTTCTCTTTTCTTATTTTCATCTTTTGAAGCGCTACTCAAGTAAGTGTTTGAGTCTAACAACGCAAAATGCATATGTTTTTTATGTTCATTGTTCTAAAGATTTTGGCCAGTAAAATACAAAACACATTCAACAGTCCAAAATTAAAACTGTTGCATTCAGTTGTCAACCTTACAAAAAGGAATATTTGGCAATGTGAGATGGTTTGTCTCTTTGACATGTGACACTGAAGTCACTGGTTCCAATCTACATAATATCAACCAAATTCTCCCTTTATATTTTTTTTTCTAATGAATTAGTTTCAGAATAAACTTTATAGTACACTAAGCAATCTTATTTCAGTCCCCGCTTTTCTACAACTTGACAGCATATTTTTTTTTATTATTCACTCCACACCTTCAAAATAAATATTATTTTCACTATTGATTATCAAATGCTAGGACTATTCTAGTTTATATAACTCAAAACAGAAACATTACGTGTGGCAGTGTAGAATTAATAACATCTTTTAATTGTTTTTTTTAATATAATGGTTTAAGGAGTTAATATCAACACACTTATTAAACATTACATAATTTTGAAAGGAACATGACTGATTTAGTTGGACTTTCACGCAGAGACACGATGGCTATTTGCGCTAGCCGTCCCGAATGTAGTTGTGTAAAACTAGAGAGAAAGCAGATAGTTGTCACTACCCACTACAAGTTCTCGGGATACCTTTGTACGAACAAAGAATAAGATTGACCGAAACATTATAAAGACCTCGCTTATAAAAGGGCGAGCATGTGAAGAAAGATAAGTAAATGAAAGTTTGTTTGCTTGTTGTTAAGCCCATAACTTCACAGAAGTCTGAAAATCGAGAGTTTTTAGCCATTAAACTGCATAGCTCCTTTCAAAATCGATTATAGATTGTGAGATGAAAAATTATTCAACTAGAACACAAATTTGCGAAATATTGTTCTGTACCTAATCTATCATTGATTTTCTATGTATGACATTAGAGATATCTTCTTAAGTGCAAATGCTCTGTCCACGTGTTTCATAATAAAATATTTTCGACTGCGCTTCTAATGCCACACAGTTTATTAATATTTATACCACGATACCAAGTTTAAAGTTTATATTCATAGCAGGTTTTGTATTTTGCAACAGAGCTTCTGTATCGACCATGATACAATTTAAGGTAGAAGTACTTTAATCCTCTTTTTGAATAACACATTTAATAAGTCAGTGTACCATTTGTTGCTTTAACATAATACCAGCTTACAGATAATTAAATTCCATAGCTCGTCGGGTATATTTAGAACGGTATGGAGTACAAGTGTTCGTGTGCTTCATGTATGGAGACGCTACTGTGAAAATTAACTACAATTCTAACGAGATACTAAGTAGTCATGCTCTCTCTCTTTCATAATCTCTTTGACTTGTATCGTTTTCGTATATAATAATTTTGACATGAACTTTCATATCACTTAAAATACAGATTACTGTGTATGCCTACTGACAGTGGACAAAAATAGAATTACCTGTACAAATAAAGGACACCGCGAGATGTTGCTCCTCCGATAATTTAGCAAGTTACATAGCAGCATGCATAGTGGTCATGTCTAGGAATGCTGGTCAGGGCTGGTTGCCTATAATAACGACCAACATGACTGAAAAATTGAAACACCATTAACTTTGAAAGAGGAATGATTGTTGGAGAGCGTTTGGCGGTAGCTTCAGTGATCAAGACAGCTCATTTTGCTGATGTTTCACAAAAAGGTATCAAAGGTGATGTCAGCATGGTACTTTGAGGTAAAGACATAATCTGAAATTCATTAAAGTAAGCAGAAGCGCATACACGAGGATCACGATGTCCAAGCATTAATTAGAATTGCAAGGAAAATAAGATGAGCCACAGAGATGACACGTCCAAAAATGTCAGTAATAGAGTAAGAGAAGCTTGTTTAATCAAAATTGATTTCCTTAAACTGCAAAGAACAGGATACATTAATGTGAGGAGGAATAAACCGTTCATCACACTTGGAAAAGGACGATTGCGCATCCGGTGTTTTTAAAACACAGACTATGGTTTAATCTGTACAAATGTCATATGGTCATACGAGTTATTATTCTTCGTGTTATTGATAAATTGACAAATAAATATGCAGCACCAATCTGAAACCCCTAAACCTATGAGTGCTTGGTTTTAGCTAGAAAGGGTTCTCGTGATTCCATAATGTGGTGAGGTTATTTTCCTCGAATGATTAGGTGCATTCATCTCCCAAGAAAACAGTAGCAATGGAATTTTTTACTTATGTAACTGGGTGATCATCCTAATCCCATGTAATCAGGTACTAATCTATGGGGAACCAGTAAGGTGAAGTTGTTTGGGCGTTCGACTTGTAATCTGAAGGTCACGGATTTGATTCCCGACACACCCAAACATACTCAAACTTTCAGCAGGAGGTGGGTTATAACAGTCAATCCCACTACTTGTTGATAAAATCGTTGAAATTTATACGAACATAATAATTGTTATGACTTTTAGTTGGGACATTGCTATTTTTAAAGAACCAATTTTGATGACATGCTTGGATGATCAAGAAACTAACAATCCATGATGGATGTGTACCACGAGAGGCATATTTAGCTCAGTTTAAAACAATTTCGAGTAATATTGGGTTCAACAGTAGCAAATAGTACAAGAAATTATTTTCAACTGAGCTTGATATACCTCTCATTGTACTTATTCACAAAAGTTTTTTTTTAGTTTCTTATTTAAAAGACGTTGCCGAACTAGTTATCTGATTTGGAAGGGTCGTGGCTTAAGTATTCTAGGAAGTTCCTGAAGTCACATACGGCACAGCAGTTACGATAACATATTCTCTTTTCTCTTATTTTGCTTCTTGAATTTTGTAATTACGTCAATTCTGTAATTCATTGGTATTTATTTGTATTTTGTGCTTCTTCAATCTTGTCATTAAAAGTCCTTTTAGAGCTTCAGTACGTTCAATGAGATGAATGAATTTACTTTTGTTCTTAATTCTTCTTTAAATACCACATCACTTTTTAACTTCTCTTTCAATATATAACACTTATCTCTTAACATTCTTAAAGTTTTTGTTATTTTTCTTTTTATTTTAAATTTGAATGTCACTCTTCTAACTGTTTGTATATTCCTCTTGTTATTCTTTAAATTATTTATAAAATATTTTCTTTTATTTCACTATTCAAATTTTCTACCTTGTCTCATTCTTTTCGTCTTTTAATTTTCTCGTTCCATTCATTTCGGACATCGTGTTACGGCTTCATCATTTCTGGAAAAATATTGATCTCACTCCATGTTTGGTCTCTCAGGTTGAGTAAGGTCGGATTCTTCTGAGTAAGTTTCTGTAACTTGTTAGCTGTAAATTACAACTCTAACGAAAGTGCAATCTAGAGTTTTATTCTTTTTTCTTTTTCGTTAAATTTTGTACAAGATAGATCAGTAACTTTAACAAACAATTTACAAGACAAATTATTTTTCTCCTCTATGTGAATAGAATACTTTGTAATAATTTCACTTTAATTATCCCCTACATACATTATTAATTGCTTAATTCTAGAGCTGGCACAAATTTTATTTTTAATGCAAGTTTACACTCAAATTGAAAATTAGAACATTCCATACAATGATAAATATTATTGTAATAAAACACTCAATTTAACTTGTGAGAAACTCATAAAGCTCTTACAAAATGATCCAATAACTTCATTACTGTAAATAGACACTAATTCATAGCAAATGACCCACACAAAGAATGATTCATAAATGATCACCTGAAGAAATTTCGTAAATACTGTTTCAGAGTTACCTCAACAAGCTGTTGCTCTATATAAACTTAATCATAATGCTCGCATTAAATTTAAATAGTTATTTATGTCCAACAACGTGATCGTTTGGAATTTAAGTCAAAGATCTATTTTTTCATAAAAGTAATCCACTTCTGAAGTAACTATTGTAATGTGTTCAATGATTGGATGGGTGCTTTAATGAGAAAAGTAATACGTACTCAATTTTGTCTCACGACAACAGATTTTTTTCTTCTTTAAACGTTTTACAGGTAACTTTCACCGCTACTTGTAGGTTTAAGTAAACAAATAACATTACATCAGAAATATATTTATTTTGAAACAATAAGTGGTTGAGTTATTTCGTCAGAAAAATAAGTTGTTTTTACTAATTCTTTTCTCTAAGATGAGCATTACAATAATATGTAAACTAAATGTAAGTCTATTCACCTGTGATTTAATATTCATTTTTAAATACACAATTTTAACTGGTAAAGAAATATTAAAGAACTTTATGCATCACTTATGATAATCTTCACCTTCAACTCATAAACAAGTCACAATGAAACTTTTTTGTATGTTTGTTTGTTTGAATTTTGCACAAAGCTACACCAGGGTTATCTGTAATAAACGTACCAAATTTAGCAGTGTGACACTAGAAAAAAGCAGCTGGTCAACCACAATCACTGCCGATTTTAAGGCTACTTTTTCACTAACGAATAGTGCTAATGACGATTGAATTATAAAGCTTTTATGGCTGATAGGGCGAGTATGTTTAGAGTGACGGAGTTTTGAATCCGGGACTCGTAAATTAGGAGTGAAGTGCTTTAAACATATGGCCATGCCGGGTCGAGTTTTTTTTGTAAGACCAACTTTATGTCCTCTGTTCTGGGTTTCTTTCAAATTTTAGTATTCATATATCTTCCCTGAAATAAATACAAATCCTGTGAGAAGCTAGGACCTGCATATATATTTAAGCTTGCACATATTCGTTCCTGCTTGTCATGGATTTGATTGTTCACAAAATAGCCTCAAGTTATTTCATATTATTCACGTATTTTGAATATTAGCAAAATTACTCAAGTGTCTGTAATCCAACTAATACGATCCCATTCTATTATGAAGACAATAGTTCCATACAGTTTTTAACAGAAACAAACTCCAAAACTAATGTTAAAGTTCTCATCAGAATTTTCATGATTCAATATTGCTGTTGCTGAATTTTGCTGTTGTTCTTCGGAGAAATATTTCAGTATTATACAAGAGTTATCCACGATTGCCAGCTATAATTATTAAAGTAAAAATTAACTGTTACATATTATAATTTATCATATCATAGAGTCTTTGATTTGCTATTTTACGTATGACAATTTAAAATAGCCTAAAATTTTAATTTTGCTTCAAAGTTAATTAAATGTGCTATGTGTCAAATCTATCATATTTTCCAACAAGATTAATACACATAATTTTTCTTAACATAAATACATTTTAATACATAATTAATGATGTAATAACAGCAATTACAATAAGCATTAGAATTGATGATTTATATCGAAAAGTTTTGAAAAGTTACAAACAATAAAAATATTGTATTTGATTTGGAAATGATTATTTTATCAACTTTTCACGATGAGCGAAATAATTCTGAATTGATTTTCTAACTTTTCACTTCATGGCTATTTTTTGTTCTTGGCTGGCATCACTCAATTTACAAGCTGACTTTTCTCTGAGAAATATATATAATATCCTTGTAAAAATACTAACTTACAAAGTTAATTCATTAAAACCAGGTAGTTTCCAGTGTTAGGAATCAGTTAACGTTCCTGGTAAAATATTTGTAATTTCCCTGTGACTAAGTGTTTACCACAATTATAATTTCCTAAACTTATAGTATACTAATACGTAAACCACCAATACTGTTTCGCGACGTGTTTCTTTTAAAGCGTTTGAAAGGTAGCCTTAAAAAATTCAGCTGAAGCAACAACACTGTCACTAAAATATGCAGATACACTTTTCATTCTTACAATGAAGACTCTTTTACAAATTAGTGATTATTCAAAAAAAATTGTAATACAAATTAACACAAGAAGTTACCTACATTTCTAAATATTTATTTAATTAAAACAAACATCGATATTAAAATAATTTGGAACTGCAGAGATATGTTCAATAACACGAAATATAATAAGGTATTTATTGTAATACTGACTTCTAAAAATATCCAATTTAAAAAAATGAAATAAAGAAAATGTGTACAATGTAAAATACAAAAGCACATTCATGATGACGAGAAACCAAATTGAAATAAATATGTATCATAAAAACGGCTGGTAAGAGAACTAAAATTGTAATTAAAATGAAATAAAGAACGACATTTCAAACTTCTTCATTTTCAGGTTAACGTGCTTTCAACGACGATTTAAAATGTATGTTATCCGGAGAAACATGTCTATATTCTGATACATAAATTTTAACCAGTAAATCAATTTACAAACCTCTGTACTTTTTATTTAATTGAGCGCTTCACCTCATTTGCAATTGCCATCAATTGTATGTCATGCATCTCCTGAAACGACCTTAATAACTAAAATTTTTTGAATCTTATTTAAAACCAGAAATGCGTATTCTGTGATAATAAGTATAAATAACTTTGATGTAAGAGAGCTGTAGGTAATGAAAGTGGTGGAAATAAACAGTTTCTGACAGCACATTCTGTAGTTGGAATTGTGGTTATTTTTAACACCACTGTTTCTATGGACGAAGTGTATAAAAAACTTTCATTTGTCCAATCTCCTAAATGGAAATATCTGCAATATGTTATTACATGAAAGAAACATATGGTACATTGACTCGCGAAACGACTTGGTTAAAAATTTCTGGATTTAAAAGACAATTTAGCTCTTTTGGTTTAGGTGGAAAAGAACATTGTACATCAAACATTACTTAAACACATAGAATAACCCAAATTTATGGACTTCTCAGAAACATTCAAACGTTCCAAAAATATAAAGCAATGTCGAAAACATTTTATTCTGAAGCACATGGATATGGTTCTTTATTTATAGTGTGTTTTACAAATAAGTAATGATATATTAAGCATAAATTTATATTACCAAACATCAGGTTACATTTGAATAATGTTTTCCCTCAAATATTCTTCGATATTTTCGTGAACTTTTATTATTTTCAACCAGTGCTAATGACATAAAATTAAATAATTATATAATTTAACGTAAAAGCTGATTAACTCTTTAGTTTTCACAAAGAAACAAGTTTATGAACAATATTATAAAACAATTTCCTGTTGTTATTTGACAACCTGCACTATAATTGTGTGAAGGCTTGCTTAAAGATATTAAATCGTAACGGCATTTTTGCATCTTTTTTTCAGTCATTAAAGCGCCACTCATGGCCATAAGGTTTGTTCATACACAATGACGCGAACCCCATTTGATGTCAAATTGTATACCCAAGACAGCTGGTATAGGTATTAAAATTATAACTAAGTTTAAGATCAAAACAGTGTTTCCACCTTCTTAGGTCATCTTCAGATTCACTGATTCAAACTTTCCATAACAGATTCGTTAACTTCCACACCCTTCTATTTTCAAATACGAGTTAATTTGTATTTGTTGCTGTATTAATCACTTCAACTGAAAAGCACAAAATAAAACAAAATAATTTGCTAAATTCATAATTTATCTATATCACCGCTAGTATATTGGTTTGTGTTGAATTTCATGCAAATATAAGAGGGCTCAGTGCACTTGTCGTTCCTAATTTAGCAGTAACAGCTCAAATGAAAAGTAACCAGTTACCACCACCTACCAGAAAGTGGGCTTGAGCATAACATTATAATTCTCCCACGACTGAGTGTGTGCATGTTTGAGAGGATTCGAAACCATGATACTCAGATTGTAAGTCAAACGCTCAAAAGAGGATGTTGCTTTCATTCAAAATACATGTTTACTCAAAATACCAAAGAGGTAGCGCTTTAATGGAGATAAAATTCATCAATAAACTTCCCATCTCGTAAATCCCACAATTGTTATTTAATAAATCACTAGAAACATGACAGTTATGTTGCTCAATTAGAGTTTTATTATCAATATAAAGTACTAAGAAGTTAAACAACTACGAAAAAGAAGGACACCGAGAAAGATTCACAATATTATATTATCTGTACAATATAGATGCTGGTCCTCATCAGATCCTAAGTAATCTATTGAGGTTATAAACATTAACTATGGTTAATCAATTAAATATTAATTAACTTCGAGAGAACTCAATAACATTTTACTAAAATATCAGCTAAATTATATAAAAAACAACACAAACAAATGTTTTAAAATAGGAACAAAACATCGTATTTTTTGGATTATATAATATACTTTATCTCACATTTTGTGCTATGGTATATAAAACTTAAAATATACATCCTGCATGGTATTTATGCTTTACATTTATGTGTCGTGCTACCTAATAATTTTCAGTTGTGTCATATCACATTTTAGAGTATAGTTTTACTACATGTGTACTGCAATAAATGTGTAAGACATCAGAACACAGTTCTCTTTGATGTCCAATAATCGTATGACTTCCAGTGTCTTATAATAATTTATCTAAAGGGTACTAAACTTGAAAAATTATAACGAGGGTTACTTGGGTCATTTAAATGTCTTGTGCAATTACAATAATGACTGATTCTCCTGAATGTATCAGTATATTAATAACAGTAAGAAAAGTGAATACCCTTTTATTTTACAACATGGTATCGTGGTTTGTATTCCAATTTGTAGCAATAAGTAAGACGTATCTCACTGAGTATTTTATTTTGATCACAAAAATGGAAGAAAATCTGCAATGACAGAAATTTGTTTTTGTGTTTGTTTCGTTTAAAAATACAATAATTTGTATAAGGAAACGCCTATTTTTGTTGAGTGTATTTTGACCTATCTAAAATCAAAATACAAAGTGGAAAAGCTTAATAAATAACAACATACGTTAATGATATCAACAAATTTGGAAGATAATGGAATCATTAAAGCACCAGTCTGTGTTAAAGAGAATAGTGAATGTTAACACAAAATGAAAAAAAATAATTAATTAAAAACTATATTTATACTATATATTTAATTGTGATGATATTTTCTAAATAAATTTGAAATTGTGATGTATGAATTGTCAATAGAATGTATCATCGTTATTTGATGTTATTGTAAATAATTATGTTTATACACTTTTAAACATAAAAAGTTGTTTGAGCTGTGGCTGACATGTTGGTATATTTTGACCTTATCAACTTATTTGTTCAGAAAAAAATGGGCAATTTATATCCTCACAGTTTTCCATCGCCATGCAGGTCGTCTCGGTATGGCCAGGTGGTTAGGGCACTGTACTGGCAATTTGATAGTCGGCGGGTTCGAATCCCCGTTACACCAAACATGCTCACCTTTTCAGTTGTAATGTGACGGTCAAGTTCACTATTCGTTGGTAAAATTGTAGCCGAAGAATGGCCGTAGGTAGTGATTACTAGCTGCCTTCATTCCAGCCTTACCCTGATAAATTATGGACGGCTAGCAAAGATAGTTTTCGAGTAACTTTGCGCGAAATTCGAAACAAACCAAACAAACCATGGAGGTCTTTCCACTCCGCCCCACCTCTCTGCCGCAGCAGCCGAGTGTAGGCTTGACGCATAAGCGCCATCCATTTTCAAGGCTAGTTGCTTTGGGAGGTATGTTGTTACATTGTCGCGGGTTCAAATCTTCATCGCACCAAGCAAGAGTACCTCAAGATTTAACAGAAGGTGGTGATGACTAGCTGCATTCTCTCTTGTCTTCCATTAATAAATTAAGAACGGCTAGCGCAGATATGAAGGAAGTAGTTTTGGACACACATGATTTTCAATAATGTTATATTTTGTAGTATTCAGTTTATAAGTAATATATATCTATATGAAATATGCAAATTGTAAATAAAATTTGATTTAATGAAAGGTTAATTTTACGCATTAAATCAGTACCTCGTGGTGTAAGAGAAGTAAAATCATGGACTTAAAAGACTAAAATATGATAGCATATTATGTAGTTGGAGGAAACAATCAACATTATCGAAAAATCATAAAAGATCATAAAGATACACGAATATCTTTAAAACTTTTCTGTATTTTATGATCAGGAAAGCTATTCATGTAACTTTGAAAACTTAAATTTCTAACGTTCAGAACAACAGACTCTTTCCAATTTCTAACTGATATTTTATAAACTTGAAATTAGAAGAAGGAATTTATGTCAGGAGCAGTTATTGAGTTTATTACTTACACGCTTTATCTCTTACGATATGTTTAACAAATAAACAATTATACATTAAACAGAACACTATATTACTCAACACTAGGTTATATTTTAATAATTTTATTCCTACACAACTTTTCATTGATATCTTCGTAATCTTCTGTGATGTTTAACCATGGTTAATATTAAATGCCACTGGCACCAGGTTAAAATGATAACAACATAATTCAACTGAAATTTAAATACACGTGATTGATTTTATAGTTTTCGAACACTGTGTGTTAAACTTTCCAGTCAGGAACAGTACAGGGTAGTGTTATGTGTGGTGTATTACAGTAGAACTGTAATTCCCTTTAAGGCTTTAAAGAAATACATTTTATACTTAAACAAACGTACAATATTGTAATATCTTATATAACATAAGGTCTTAATTATCTATGCATGCAGGAAATCGAACAATGCGTCTGTGAAAAAATTTCCAGAAATTCAGGATGATCCAGAAAATATACATTTTGCATTTACTGACAAGTTTATAAAGATGTAAGTTAATGAACGCACTAAAACATACAATTATGCTGGGAATACATTAACAACCATCTCTGGACCTGAACATCTTCTGTGCTGAAAAGTGTAAAATCATTAATTTCTATAAGAATATTTTAACATGTTTGTAGTTTCAAATGACGTAAAGTGTTATATAACGGTTATACTAATTTTCACTAATTATTCATATATAAATGTAACAACTTTCATATTCAGTAAACAATACCGCAATAAAAATATATTGTAAATTATATTATTAATTTTTAATATTTATTCTGGTTTCGGAAAATATTAAACATCTACTTTAGGTTTTCTTCTACTCTAAATTATATAATTTTTCGAAAATATCTGGTTATCACTAAGCACGGTTGTATTTAGTATTTAGAGACAGACCACGAAAAAAATGACTGCCATGTTTAATTTGTTACTCTATGATACTTATATAATCATTATAAATAAGAATTTTCATATTTAATCGCTAGACGGTAGAATTTTTTGTAATCAAAACAATTTCTAATCTATATAAAAGCTGAAGTGCCATTCGTTTCTCGAAATAAGAATAGTAAACGTATGTTTTCTTGTAGAAACTGAACAATTCATTTGAAAATTATAAAGATGAAGACTTACCGCTGTTCCAGCGAGAGACGGAAGGAGACATAAATGCCAACATGCATTGATACACATAGAATAGTTCAATTTCTGTTTGTCAATTACGATTTAGGTGAGGAGGTGTAAGTGCAGTGATTACTGCATTAATAAAACAAAAGTAATCACGTACTTTGTGATCACCTAGCCAAGAACGAAGCGCATAAAAGTTAATTTGAAAGTAAAAATATCGATTAAATTTTAAATATCAATCATTTATGATGTAACCAGTTTTCTGTTATTTCATTAAATTTGTGTTATAAAATCTAACAAACAACAATTACTATTAACAAACTAGTGATAAATGCAACATACAACATTTTCTTCCTTCATGAGATGTCCAGCATGACCAGGCGGACAAGGCAAACGACTCTTAATTTGATAACTAAGGGTTCAAATTCTCGTTATGCCAAACATGCTCGTCCTATCAATCGTGATGGAGTTATAATGTGACTATCAATCCCATTATTCGTTAGTGAAAGAGTAGCTCAAGAATTGACAGTAGGTGATGCTGACCAGCTGCTTTCTCTTTAGTTTACACTGATAAATTAGGGACGGCTAGAGCAGTTCGTCCTCGTGTAGATTTTGGTGAAAGTTAAAACAAACCAAATATTCATATGGTTGTTTTTAAGCAATTTGCACTCATCCATCGCGGGGCAGAGGATCCCAAATTATATAATTTTTAATTCAATAAGCTCTACTCTAATGCACCTAGGAATTGTTTTTACGAGACGGTGTTGTCAAACAGAAAACAAAAAAACGTCTAAAATCTACCGTTGTCCTTATACGTTATCCAGTTTAAATATGCTTCAACGGAGAAAAAAATTCATTTGTTACTTGTTCTGAAGGAGAACGACACCAGTAATTCTTGTCACTTTATGACCTCCAGCTTCAAATAATAACACATTTTGACTGCAGGTAAATCTGTTCAAAATATTTGTTGCATTGTCCTTTCTCTGCTTATTTGATTGTCTCTTAATTTATTTCATATTTTTGTGTGTATTTCAACGACTTTTATCGTTTAAACTTTATATGTTTGTATCTAATAATGTACCATGTTCAATATTGCTTGCTGAAGATGGAAAGCGCATATTCCAAAATATCCAAGATAAAAAAATGCAACTGAGCTCATTCGTGCCCAATGCTCGTTGTTTCTGCTGTTGCCTGTTTTTCATCGTAAAAATTGTATTTTTTTTAAATATTCATTCTTAAATTTTTGTCACATGAAAAAAACATAAAATAAGTAATAAATTGTATAAACGAGTTCCACGCTACACAAATTCAGCAAATATAAACAAACCATTTCAAAAATATTTTACTTAGATATAGTCTCCAGATTGAAATAATAAAAAAGAGAGAACAAATTTCACACTAGATAGCGAAATTTAGTAAAATTGTGAATTTGGATTATTAGTTGAAGCCTCAATGGGTATCTCTTGTACACAAGGGAGGAAACTGAATCTGGTATTTTACTGGTGTAAATCTGCAGACTTACCTCTGTACAACAAGAGAACAATAAAATTATCGGTCTATCATCTTTGCTTAGTTATTTATGCTACTTTTTGCGAATTAATTAAATAACGATATATTTTACTCGTTTTCTAGCTCTTCGCCTTTAAAAATAGAGAATGAATTATTATTTTTTGTTCGTGTCATAAAACTACTTAAATATATACATAGATAGCTGATGCAATATACATATTTTATAAAGATAAAGAAATATATTTAAAATCTAATTCCATTAATTTCGTATGTTTCTCAAAAAAGTTTAGTGTCATGGAAGTTTCGTAAATTAGTTCTTCTGTTTTCTTTACAGAGAAAGACTGTAAATAAATAAATATATAACCTTCAGATGATGTAGCATTGTTTGTTTTTTGAATTTCAGCACAAAGCTACTCGAGAGTTATTTGCACCATCTGTACCTAATTGAGCAGTGTAAAATAAGATGGAAGGGAGATAATCATCACCACTCAGCGCCAACTCTCGGGATACTATTATACCTAGGAATGGGAGAATTAACCGTCAAATTAAAACACCCCACGGCTGAAAGGGTAAGCATATTTGGCGCCACTAGGATACGAACCCGCGATTCTCAGATTACGAGTCACACGCCTTAACACGCTTGGTTATGCCGGGCCAAATTTTTTAAGAATTTTTTGTGTTTCAGAAAGACATGAAGAATAAAGTTGTCACAACATTTTAAGATGTTAAAATTGTTTTATATATACAAACAGTATCTATTTTAACTAGTTGAGATACAGCTTCCAGAAGACATTTCAAACATTCAACTCTTACTCATTTGTTTGGTTAACTGACATCACAGTTCCATAAGACTGCGTAACTTTAAACCTAGAAGTTACCTTATATGATACATAAACTAAAGAGCAAAAATAAAAAACTGACATTATCAATATTTATTTCATGGTTTTTCTTAGAATATTGACACAATGTATAGATGATAAAAGTAGGTTTTTATTTTAATTTTAAACAACTTGAGTTTGGGTTCTTAATTTTATATTGACCTAGTATGGCCGGGTGGTTGGGGCTCCTTGCTCTCTCTCTCAGGATCGCGGGTTTAAATCCCCGTCACATGAAACATGTTCTTACCCTTCAACAAGGCATTATAATGTTATAGTCAATTCCACTATTCATTAGTAAAAGGGTAACCAGGAGTTGAGGTTTGTGGTGATAACTAGTTAGCTGCCTTCACTACAGGAAACTTTTTACTACCAATAAACATTCAACCACATGGAGCTCAGGGAGGATTGTGCGGCACTGAAGTAAAATATGTGATTGTAGCACACTCGTCATTTAAAATACAATCAGCACTATATTTCGAAGTTATCACTATCTTTATAAAATGAGTGGGGAGATTGATTTGTTTGGAGAACAAACGATGTACGGCGTTTAACTTGGTCTGGATTAAATATTCGATGGCTTGTTTAATTTTTTTGGGTGGATTAGTTCGGTCAACGCTCCTGAGGAACACAGCAAAAACGCATATAGGAGACTTTTTTAGTAGTAGAACAACTAACATTGATTTCATTGTTCCAAAGCTGAGATAAATATACTTGATCAATGGGTGTAGAAGGGCGGATCAAAATTGCGCTCTGGCGAAGGATTTGTATCCTGAAATATCTATGGCTGCCCATGGCTTGGCTTAGAAAATATTGGTTACTTGTAACTGTGTTAGGTGCGGCGATAGACCTTTGCCTATTAATTACGATGCGGTGGGATAACTGGTGTAGTTTGTGATATCATCTTGAACAGCAAGAAAGCAGAGGAAATTTAGCACGTATTGCCAGCTTGGCGTCTAGACAAGGAATCAGACTGTGCCTCGTTAGTGTGCATCAATTCTGTGGTAAGTATTTGGGCTAAATTATTTATTCATTCCCTCAGTCGGAAACCGGAAAGATGGTTAGTTATATTCTAAGTGAATTGATATCAATATTTAATTATTTTATTAAAACTGATACTCACTGATTTATCGGATCACTTGGTAGCTAATAAAGACAAGCATCTATATATTACTTATCATCTAATAATCTTAAACTGGACTGGTTTCCTTGTTTCTGGTATTTTCTAACTCCAGAAAGCCTTCATTTAAAAATTAAAACTTTCATAAACTAACAAAAGTGTTGTACTTGTTGTGGTTCATTAAATACAGTTAAGTTTTTGTTGATCAAAGCGATTTTTTTTATTTTTAAACTTGTTGTGTTTTTTGGCCCGGCATGCCAAAGCAAGTGTTAAGGCGTGCGTACGACTCGTAATCTGAGGGTCGCGAGTTTACATCTCCGTCGCGCCAAACATGCTCGCTTTCCCAGCCGTTGGGACGTTATAATGTTTGGATCAATCCCACTATTCTTTGGTAATAGAGTTACCCAAGAGTTGGCGGCGGGTGGTGATGACTAGCTGCCTTCCCTCTAGTTTTGCATCACTAAATTAGGAACGGCTAGCACAGATAGCCCTCGAGTAGCTTTTTGCGAAATTCCAAAACAAACAAACCAACAAAAAGTTGTGGTTTTTATCAGTTCCATCTTGAAAGAAAGAAAGTCTAATCTTTCTTTTTTCAAGTAAAAATATTTCCTATGATATTATTACATAATATATTTCAATGAATAACATAGCCGTCAATCTCAAATGACAAATATTGAAAATACAAACATTTGAAGATTATATGTTTATTTAAGCGTACAAAGCTCAAGAATGAAACCCGAGTTTTTCCGCTATTAAGTAATCTCTACCGAAACTGAGAAGTTATTTAATTATTGAAATATATCAAGTTTATGATATTTTCCAACAATATTGGTATACACAATTTTCTTTCTTAACACAAATGTAGTTTAATATACAAGCAACAATAGAATTCATGATGACGGTTATCACAAATAAGGATTTGTATTCAAAAGTTTTTCAAAGTTAAAAAATATTGTGTTTTAGTTGGTCTGGAACTGAAGATTCACGATGAACGAATTTATTCTATGTTGATACACAAGTGTACATCACTTGTGAAGAAACTATAGAACTTCTTACATGAGCTTTTCACCGAAGAAAACAGTTCCTTGCTGATTCAGCGGTAAGTCCACAAATTTACAACGCTAAAATAAGGAGTTTTATAGTCCTTGGTGTAATTAGCAAATAGCCTCAAATGGCTTTATTATATGAAAACCCAACTAAAATATCTAATGTTCTCGTAGAAATAACGTCCGAATCTAAACAGTTTCTTGTGTTTGAAACCCATAAATATTTCTGTAGTTTTCCTATTAATAAGATGTATTTACAGTTATAGCTACAGAGATTATAGTACAACTAATTGTAAAAAATCAACAATATACCCTTTCTTAGCGTGTCTATCTAAAAACAATGAAAGGTTTTCCAAGATTTTACAAAGGTTAAGCCAAATTGTTTTGTTTTTTTGGCTATTATAATTTTATTTGCTTAATTTTTGCGTTTGTTCTATTTATTTTTGTTTTGATAAGCGGGTCGCGTGTTGCAAAGTGAATTCGGCTTAGCTATCTGCATTTGATTATGAGAGCGTGAATTTCTGGTATTAAAGTCCAAAGATCATGGGAGAGATTTTTGTGTTGCTTTTTCCTTATCTGTGGAATTGTGCTTTTAATGGCTTCAATAACTTGCATTGCGTATTTGTCTCATTCTGTTTTATTGTTGTTATGTTTGACCAAGTGTGGTAGATGGGAGTCAAATGTAAAGTTAAACGTGAGCCAGTTAGTTTTGGTGTAGAAATCAAAAAACACTTTTATATTAAAACTATTAACCTTCACTAAATACAGATTTTGGATTAAAGGTGTGCAACGTAGAACTGGCATTGGATGAATCTACTGGTAAACTCCCCTCCAATCTGAAAGAGTAATAATCCAACTCATCATAGCATGCTCTCCACAATCCTCCAGGACACTATAAAAGACAGACAACACATACACACACACACGTCCTGGATTATTTTTTGCCCCTTCAAGGAAC
>VWRL01001255.1:0-49999 GCA_011833715.1 Carcinoscorpius rotundicauda
ACAATTTTCTCGATATTTACAATAAGCTAACTTAAACATGCATCACGCAATTTAACATCCTCAAACTTAAAGCTGTAAATACCAAAATCCTTTTTCATTTCAATTTCTTCTGTTCTTTATTGCTTTTGAGATTCTCGTATTTTTAATATCACTTATAAATAATTGTTTACATTTTGTTCTCATTAGTACAAGAGGAATGTGATATTTTCCACAGAGTGTCCCCCAAATCATTAAAGTTGTAAATATTTTGATATATATAAGATAAACATTCCCCCATATTATTCATTAAAAATCAATCATGGAGCCGATTAGTTTGTTTAAAATTTGGATATTTAAATAGAAATGTTGACTGAAGACGTATTATTTTAGTTGATATCCATTAAATTGATATAAACCAGTTATAAGTTTTTGCATTGTATAATTTTTTTATATAATGGTATTTAAAATCAACTTATCATTATTTTTCATGTTTTTAGGAAAAAACAAAGAAGCAATTTAAAAAATATAGAGCTTACAGACCACCTTATTTTAAAGAATTAAGAGATAAGTTCCGAGAAATCCCCACAACAGATTATAACAGTCCATAAAACTATCCTCTATGTCTTTTCCATCCTCAGACGTTTCAAGGAAGAAACAAAGTAAAAAAGAAATTCACCAAATATAAAGCTTACAGACCGCCATATTATAAAGAATTAAAATTAAAATTTAAACAGCTACCAAGCATAGATTCCGACAGTTCTCAAGACCAATCTAAAGATCTTTTCCATCCTCGACGATTTTCTCCACCAATCAGAGATACTGGAGCTCAATTTTAAGTTTCCTGTCCCGGATTTTTAGAAATTTTCCATGGATGAAAAAAATTAAAATAAAAGGTATGTTAACAGAAAATATAAAACAACATAGTGTATAAATTTGACTGGTTTTACCCCGTTAAAAATTCCATGTTTGTTTCAAAGAAAGTGATTAGTTTTTAGATAAGTTGCATAAATTATAATGATATTGTATTTTTTAATAAACAAAAACAAACAGCATTATTACATACTTCCATTTGTTTTATAAATAGAGATGGTTGTTCCTATATACATAAAATGTTATTACGGGTTCAGATAGTCCTGGAGGCCTGGCATGGCCGAGCGCGTTAAGGCGTGTACTCGTAATCCGAGGGTCGCGGGTTCGAGTCCCGGTCGCACCAAATATGCTCGCCCTTTCAGCCGTGGGAGCGTTATAATGTGATAGTCAATCCTACTATTCGTTGGTAAAAGAGTAGCCCAAGAGTTGGCGGTGGGTGGTGATGACAAGCTACCTTCCCTCTAGTCTTACATTACTAAATTAGGGACGGCTAGCACAGATAGCCCTCGCGTAGCTTTGTGCGAAATTCTAAAACAAACAAACAGATAGTCCTGGTGGACTGACGCAGATTGCCTATTATGTGTGTGCTTAATTTTAAACAGAAAATAAACAAATAGTTCTATTTATGATTTTCATGTACAGATTTGCATTATAACGTATTATACGTGTAGCACTTGTAATTAACTTTTGCTTTACATTTCTACAATTAATATATATTATGTAACATGTGTTTGTAATACACGAACACGTATAAAATTTTAAAAAATACTGAACCAATGAAATGATCCAAAGGTACAGACTGTAATGTTGGTTATAAAATGTACTGTAGGTTTTGAAAGTGACTGCTGAAGTAGGATACACATTGCAGTGGAGATACACTGTCTATTAGTCTTAACTTCCGTTCGACAACTCTCATGAAGAAATTCATAAATAACAAATTGAAATAGAAATTGGGAGAGCAAGACGTGGGTACTCAAGCCCAGACCACCCTACATCTATATCACCCTTCACTACTTGCAGACACTTTTGGAAAGATGATAGTTCTCCAAAGCCAAGAAGAAGAAAATGAAAACATCAAGATACTACCACTTGAAAGTAAGATAAACGTACTTCAGAAAAGTATGCATTATAGCTCCCTCGTGGTGGTAAGGCACTAATTAGTACCCCAGTAGACTAATTATACTTGTATAAAAGGATCCAACCAGTTATCTAAACTAACTAGTATAGCTCCCAACTACCAATCATTAAGTCCATCCACCATAAAATCTAATTTTCAGCCATTATTGGAAAAAAAGAAGTTAATTTGGATATAACTTGAACAAAGTTTTTCAAATGATTCATTAATAATTATAAGTACTTATCACAATCTTTCAGTGAAATATCCTCGATTTTTACTTATTTATATATTTTAATACATTTTATTTAATATTATATTTAATTAAGACTTGGTTAGACGCTCAAACTTACTTTTTCCGAATCTGTTATTCACGAAGTTTAATTTATCATAAAGTAGTAGGTTAGACATTATTATCTGACATTTGTGTTATTGAAGTTCACTTTTGTACTTAGTTACTGTTACTGAAAAATAGTTTAGTTAAAATGTGGATAAAAATAAGATGGAGTTTGAGAACAAAAACTTTTGAGTGTATTTGTGAAGTGAAAATTTATAGTAAGTGTAGTGTCAGATTACTCAGCATTCAATTAAGCTTTACGTTGCTACGAAGTAGTATGACATAATTCTACAAACAAAATAAAATCATAACCTATATCTCCAGTATGTAACTTTATTAAGGCAATATTTCGCTACGGATATCCTACAAGTTCACTGACCCAGTTAAATCTAAATTGGAACACTGTCATTAATAAACGTTTTTAAAATGCTCATATTACATTAAAATAATATTAAGCATTTTATACTATATATTGTTCAGATTAAAAACATTTAGAATGTGAATTAAGATAAGATAGATGTTATCGGAAAAAGAAACAATAAATAGAAGAAATTGAGAAACGTAAAACTGAAACCTTAGTTAATAAATAATTATGAAATATCGAACGATACAATTAAATTCTGGATATTAAGGTCGTAATTTTACTTACGTTTATGGAAACGTCTTATAATAAATTCCTGTAAGGCAACCATAATGGTGTAATTCCAGGTGTTATCACCAGAGGATATCTTATAGATTTTGATATGTGGAACTTTGAAGTACTCTCTATATACACTCATGAAACAGAAATATATGTTCAGATATTGTTTGATTTATGTTTTGATAAGACATGATGAAATAAAGCCAATAAAACTATGAATAAATGTTTAAGTATGTAACGTATTGCATTCTAAATCCAACTATATTAATAGTTTACATATCGGTTTACACATGCTATTTATTTAGTATTGTTATAAGTTCGAATTGTTTGACATTATTTTAATCTAACATAAACTTTCTACACTAGCGTATCAATGCTTGATTAGCGAATTGTTGAGTTCCAATTTAGATTTAACTGGATTAATGAACTTGTAGTATTTCGGTAGTTCTGGAACAGTGAAATATTGATATAGATCGTGATTATATTTACACTTATAGAAATATCCCATAATAACTTCTTCTGGTTTATGTTTAACAATATTAAGAATAATAATTAAGACATAATTATTTAACTAATAATATGTATATGTTATGAATTACAGTTTTTCACATATACTGAAACCTGGAAAATATAGAATAATACATTGATGAAAACAATAAAATTTTATATTTACATTTATGTTAGAATCGTAACTGTTTCCTTGAATTGTACCTTTCCTAAAACGTATAATAACACGGATTTGTTTCATCAGTGACTTTTTATTTTTGCGTATCTTACCAAAGAGAAATTTGAATCATGATGACAACATAAACGTAAATACAGACAATAATTTGTTTATATGTTAATTTATATTTGTATTTCAGGTGCACTAACAAACATTATTATTTTTATGACACCTGTAGAATTCGTTATTTTATAATGACTTCATTGTTTAACATTGTCTACAATACATATAATTTGTTGTTGTCTTAAAAATGAAGTAGGAATGAAACAATTAGTTTCTGTATATTTACTACGTTGAAAGATTGAGAAACTCTAGAGGATAGACTTGTACAGCTGTGTCTAAAATATTTATATATCTGCAAGTTAAACTAACATCCAAAGCTATGGTAATTTTCTTTTAAATTATCACAGGAAATTACGTATTTACCAACTCAGACTAGTAATTTACTCAAATTATTAATTTTTAAATAACTGATGAAATATTATTATAGCTTCAAAGCTTTAACATTTTATTTTCGTAAAACACAATTAACAATTAATAACATATTTGTCAGTGTAGTTTTTACATAGTATCGACTTTAGTTTTGTACCTGGTTTCTGAATAAATCTGATGTTTGCTGAAGACTCGTAATCTGAGGGTCGCGGGTTCGCATCCGCTTCGCGCCAAACATGCTCCCCCTTTCAGCCGTGGGGGTTATAATGATACGGTCAGTCCCACTATTCGTTGGTAAAAGAGTTGCCCAAGAATTGGCGGTGGGTGGTGATGACTAGCTGCCTTCCATCTAGCCTTACACTGCTAAATTAGGGACGGCTAGAACAGATAGACCTCGAGTAGCTTTGTGCGAAATTCAACAAACAAACAAGTTTACTGTAGTGTTGTGTTTTGTTGTATGTTTTCTCCTAATGTTGGTTATTTTTGCTGATGATTGGCAACATATGGAATTCAGTGCTGAATCCCAAAGAATGTATAATCCAATATATAGTGATTTTTTCTGTTTTTAATTGTGTATCAGCTCTAGTGACATTGAGGTCAAGAAATGCTGTTGATTAGATGTTATTTGTTCGAAGGTGAACTTAATGTTGGGGTGGATCGAGTTTACGTGATTGAAAGAACTAAGAGTGTGATCTGCAGATGTGAATCCAGCAAGTGTATGATCAACATGCCTGCATAAGCATAGTTATAAGTGTAAGGCTGAATTTACGGTTTGAGGTTCAATCTGTGTCAAAAAATGTTCGCTAGAGCTGTTGGCACAGGATTCCCCACACTTATTTATTTGTAGGTAGTTGTGGTTATTGAACATAAAGTTAGTTTTGGTGGTAGTGAATTATATAAAGGTTTCTAATTGGTTGTTGAGGATGTGTATCAATGGGTTGGGGTCTTGGTTATAAAGTACTAAAGCTACCTTGCAGGCTTCAGTTGCTGGTACTTTTGTGAAGACATAGATTACCTAAGGGCCAATTTTTCAAATTGCTGAAAATATTTATCTACAGCTTTTTCATTGAATGGAGGTACTAAACGAATTTGTTTGGAAGCATCAAAGTTATCCAACCGCATTTGGACAACTTTTTCTTCCGTCTGTGCCTTTCTCATACTGATTTCCTTATCAGTTTTAATGCGTTCTTTATGTATTTCGGCATCAAGGCGTTTGTTTTCAATTTATTCTTCCGCTTCAAGAACAAGGCGTTTGCTTTCAATTTCTAAACGAAATTTCATTTCCATTTCCATTCTTTTCAATTCAAAATCTGGGTCAAAATGAGCGGCGGGCAATTGTTGTGCAATTTTTTGAGGTAAAACGTTTTGGCTGACCAAATGTTCAACAGCAATTCGTTTGATATTTGCTTTATTCATTGCTTGCTTCACTACCAAATTAAAATGCTTACCAACATCAAGCAATTCAGATTTTTTTAATTCATTGATCATTTCGAAAGATGGATTCTGATTAAATTTGTTCATAAAATCTTCAAGTTGGAATGCCATTTTGAATATACAAGCTGTCTATCTGTATAGAATATAAATCTCATTTTAGAATAGAATTAAATTGTTTGTTCAGATCCCGGACGAGCCCCCAATTTTCTGTTACATATTTTTTTATGTTTTATGTTTTTCGTAAACTAAACGCAACAGAAAAACACAGATAACAGCTTGTATAATTTATTACACTGAACTATTAACAGATATAACATGAATTATATAATAACAATGACAGATATTAAGTTTAAACCTTCAAAGTTAATTACAAAACAAAATGGTATTAGTTTCAACCTTCAAAATTAATCACAATACAAAATGGTACTGGCCTGTATCTAATATAATGATCTAAAATGAAAGTCTCAAATTCCAGTCTAGGATGTGAATTTGGTCCCACGAAGAAATTCCGAAGTTTAAATGAAGAAGTTCAGAAACAGTTCACAGTTCAATAAATTCGACGAAGTTCTTTTCACGTTGCCTCCGATGAACGAACAAATTTGTCGCCTTCAATTTTTCCGATCTGCCCGGACGTGTCGACCTTCAGCACAACCAGTAATTCGAAAGAATCGTAGAGATTGACGAAATAAAATCACAGCTTCCGTAGATCTAACTTCAGTCACAAATCCGAGTTGAATAATCACAGCAAAGACTTAATCTTTCTCAAACGAAATGACTGACTCTCTTTTCTAATGACTCTTCTCTTAAATAAAACTAATGTCTGACTCTCCTTTTTTTCTCTCTCGCATCTTCATCTGTTTATATATTGTAGGCCTAGACTCCTCGAAACACCGCGAAATTTCTACAGATCTCCAGAGCAATCCGCGCATGTCCGTTCTTGCACGAGACTAAACGTCTAGACACGAAGTCGCCAGCATTTCATTTACAAACATATGATTGGTCTACTTAATTCAAGAAAATTCTAAATGTTACCCTAAATGAATAACAACATATTTTATTAGTTTAAACTTCGAAACAATAATATAAATATGGAAAATAAATAGAAATGAAAACTTAAACACAACACGACATGTTGTCGCTTACAAAATATTTACACGACATTTACATAACAAGAATTAATGATAATATTATGCCTTTTGAAGAAAATAAAAACATTCTAAGTAAGGTGTTATCTCTCAGACGAATTTGTTAACCTGTTCTATCAAAACATTCATCTTCAAATGTTCCAAACATAACCTGTAGACTTTTCTTGTGTACCACTTGTCGGTACAAATGTTTACAATCTAACAGTTTGGGATGTCTTTATCAAAAGATCAATGAATTTTTAAACGCGTGAAATCGTTCGGTTTCACAATTATATATCATAAACAAAAAGTAAAAGAAAGTTATACGTGCTTTACTTAAGTGATGTTAATGCTGTTAGGTCTCAATTATTATAACTAACAATGAGCTATCTGTACACTGAGGAATCAGTTTGCATTAATCTAAAGATTAAAATAACTATGAAATGATAGAATACCAAATTTAGTTCTGATGTGTATATTTTACGCAATATACACTGATAATTTTATCATAGGTAAAGGGTAAAACATGAAAATAAACACTAGATACAGACTACAACATAAAAAATAACATTACGTGAGAAGCAGGAAAATAGCAGATAAAACTAAATACAGAATACAAGATGAAAAATAACAGATAACATTAGATACGGAGTACAACATGAAAAATAACAAATAACACTACATACAGGATACAATTCGAAAAATGACAAGTAAGACTAGATACAAGATACAGCATGAAAATAAGAGATAGCATCAGAGGCAGGGTACAACATGAAAATAACAGATAACACTACGTCTATGTCATGAAAATACGAGTAAGAACCAAGAAGTTGGCCACCACAGTATAACTTCCAGTGAAGTCTTGTGAAAGGGATAACGGTCAGTGTAGTTCAAAATAAAGATGAGTTCTGTGGATATTGTCGCTTTGATACGCCTTCTGTTTGCATGTAAATATAGAATTTTAGCATCACTAGCGTTATCTAATAATAGCAAAAATAACTAACTGTATCAGTAATGTATGATGTAGTATGGACCTTGTATGGCCAGGTGGTTACGGCGGTAGCCTCGAAATATGAGGGTCGCGGGATGAAATTCCCGTTTCATCAAACACATTCTCCCATTTAAATATGCTGACATTATAAAGTTATGGTCAATCCCACAACTCGATGGAAAAAGAGTACTCGAAGAGTTGGCGGTAGGTGGTGATTACTTACCTCAAGTAATTACTTCCCTTCGAAATTATGGACAGCTAAGGCAGATCGCCCTCTAGCAGATATGCGCGAATTTCAAAACAAAAGAAACAAAGTATTGTAAGAAACTCCTATACACATTGTGTTAACGCTTAAGATAAACATTCACTAAACTATAACAACATTCTTATGATTATAATTGTCTTGTTGCTGTTTTATTTTCCAACTAAATTCAGTCTTCATAGCTTTCAAAATTTATAAGTATTGATGACAAATCGTGCGAAGAAAATGGATGATATAAGTTAGTTAAAGTTCCCAGACATAAACGAATTATATGTGTTATAATAATAATTATTATTATTTAGATTTTGTTTGTTTGTTTGTTTTTGAATTTCGCACAAAACTACTCGAGGGCTATCTGCGCTAGCCGTCCCTCATTTAGTAGTGTAAGACAACAGGGAAGGCAGCTAGTCATCACCACCAACCGTCAACTCGTGGGCTACTCTTTTACCAACGAATAGTGGGATTGACCGTCGCATTATAACGACCCCACAGCTGAAAGGGCAAACATGTTTGGCGCGATTCGGATGCGAACCCGTGACCCTCAGATTGCGAACACACGCCGAACCCATATTATTTAGATGCTACAAACATTTATTGGGTTCGTGGGATGATGCATACCAATTTTGTGTTTTGTGTATTGTGATTTTTTACCACTATTTCGCCTCCTGTCGATCAGTCTTCACAAAATTTTGGATGATGATCTGTAGAATCTATGCAGATGTAGATGCATATTTAAACTGTATAACTGAAGGCCATAACTAGTTACTGGTGTGACTAATGGTGTCGTCCCTCGCTGGAACAGTGGCAAGTCTACATATTTACAACATGAAAATCAGGAGTTCCATCATTCTCGGTGGACACAGCAGATTGCCCGATGTAACTTTGGTATAAGTAAAGCACACAGAAGTCACCTGTTTGTTTTACGATGGATATACATAATTTTAATATTGTTTATAATATCGAGGTTTTACTGTATTTAGATTATCTTTATTATCGTTATTCACTGACTGTTTTCTTCATAGTCACAAAATACCGACTTCATTCACCTCATTATGTTCTCGTTTTCTTCAACAAAGGTCCTAAAGTCAGGACCTTCAAACTTATATTTATATATATTCAACAAGTCATTTTGTAGGTATGACTCTAACAAAGTTGTAATAGCACATACTTGTGCTGACCCAATATGTATATCGTGTTTTCTATATTGTAGTAACGATGTTACTGTTGTCGAACATGTAGATAAAAATCCCACTGAGTTTTTACCACATTGATAATTTTCTAGAATCACTATGACATTTCTCTGTAATTTTTTCGAAGAAGTGAAGAGAAAGTAGATAATTGTTGAAATATAATAACATAAATTACAAGTCTCCACTTTTTAAAACTGTAAAAGAGAAGAGAGCCATAAAGTTCGAAATTTTCATCTTCCTGAAGTAAGTATTGTGATACCGGGAAATGTCATCATATTTCACTCTTTAATACCGAGTGTCAGGGACTTACAACGCTAGAAACGGGCTATCGATAGCCGTATAGAGCACAAATACACGAACATAACAAGAATGTAATACACCTTCAGTCACAGATATTTACTTACTTTCTGTACATTTTTATGCTGTTGTTTTGCGTGAAGTTTAGACACCATTATAAATATAACGTATTGAGGCTATAACACTCTAATCTTCCACCTTATAAGAAACGTTTCAGTTTCATGGTGCGGTATCGATTTTTAGAAGGAAATTGTAATCGGTTTAAATGGATACTTGATAACTAGCTTCTAGAGACGTTGTGTGTAGATATATACATATAATACAGGTTTCTTATTTATCATTGCAGCCATCTCAAAACATTTTCGAAATTGTTGCACTCTATTGACTCTGAATGAGTCATGTGTTTTCACAGTTATTGTGCTATTGACACAGTTACGGATGAATCTTGACTTGGTATAGATATACAACAACAACTTTATGACATGTCGCTTAGCAACAAAATTATAACCTGATATTCTTGTTAATCTGTGTATTCAAAGTATAAAGTGAAATGTATGAACAACAAAATTGTAAAAATTACATGTTTTCTACTGTATTAACATTTGGGAAGATATATGAAAGATGCTTATAAAATGACCATTTTAAAACGGTTCCACTTGGATATAAGTTCTTTCACATTATAGTTCTAAGCCCGCTACGGGGAAAGGAAGGCGTTTTATCAGTATTTCATCTCATGGTTTTCATGATCTGGTCACATATAAGGAAGACAATTCTTCATGTCTTTAGTTAACTTTTCATTAATTATGAATTTACGTAAATTCCCTCCAGGGGACTAGTACTTGCGCCAGTAAATAATAATATTTTCTTCATTACCATTCAAGCCGTCTCCAAACCATTAATAAATGTTTATTCTACAGATTTGCACTGCATGACTCTGTTTGTGAGTCATTACCTCGTAAAATTTAAACTTACTCTTGGCCAATCTGTTTTATCATACAATATTTTTTATAGGAATCACTCATTGAAACAATACTTTTTAACTTATTCATAATTCTTTCATCTGTTATTTTCTTTTTCTTTGACAAAATATCATACTATAACAATGAGCATGCCATACAAATATGCGTTTGTCAACAAATATTACTTTTAATGATTGCTGTAAAAAACATTCGACACTGCACTGTTAAATTTATGAACAAAGTTGAATCTACTTAAACAAAAGATCAATGTTATGTTTCACAGGCAAAAAGATTCATTATGAAAAACGCTCATTAATCAGGACCGTATACACATTTACAGTTATTTAACATGTTTCATCGTGTTTTGCAATCATAAGAATTTGTTGTAATTTTCTACAGTTAATTACATGTTGTATAAGTAATTATTACTTAGCGTTTTCAATCCCTTATGTAACTTTTCGCAGCAAACGTTTAGTAAAAATTAGGTATGTTTTCTATATAAATTGTCACAAATAAATACTTTTTTGTCATTTTCACAGGAGAGAAGAGAGGTTGCCACGAGTTACCATGGATATAACTTACATCACAGAACGTAACATAGATGAGATAATACTGTCAATAAGTTTTATGTCCGAAATTTTCAACTTTGTTAAAACTGCTGTATGTATTTTAAATTATTGCCGAGATTTTGAATTAGTTGCTTTTAGAGTTATTTTGTTCCAATTCTTCATCATCACTACAAGTCATCCTCTACGTCAGTCTACGATAAGGTGCTAAATGCTGGTCAAGTACCATCTTTACTACGATTATTTTAAAATTATGTTCATGTTTAACTAACAGATATTTGTATAATAACTAGCAGGTGCTCGTTGGAACAATTCAACTGTTGCGCAGTTGGCAAAAATGTTTTTGTTTTTAAGCAATGGGTGCATGCAGCACAATTTAGAGCACCCAAGTTCGTTAAGTAGTTGTGTAGATTTTCCAGCTGGATTCCACTGTTTCTTGTCATTTTACTGAGCGCAAGTAGAGACCTCTACTGAGATGAGCATTTTTTGACAGTTGTCGTTTCTACACGAAGTTTCAAAGAGATTTTATTCGACATGATACAATAAAATGATGTACGAATAGAATACCAACATGAAAAAAATTACATCTTCAAGCGTTACTTCAAGCGACAAAATAAGTCCTCTTTTTCTTTTGTTATTTCTTTATTTCTTTCATAAAATTTCCTCATAAATCGAAACATTTTTAATAAGATTTATTTTTCTCGGATTGATAGCCACCCAGTGAAACAGAATAAGTCTTCACATTGACAATGCTAAAAATCAGTGGACACAGCATATAGCGTGATGTGGGTATGCTATGAAATCTTTGATTTCTTAGATTTGTTTTGCGTTTGAAACTGGTTTTATGGCAGATCGTAAACGCGGTAGGAGAATTCTGTTACAAAATAAGAACTTTTCTTCATCAAGTACGTAGTTTTTTCATAGTCTGAAATATTTAAAACATTTAATTATAAAAGGCCGTGCAACCGTAACAACGCAACATGGGCCAAAGATTGATTGGTTTCAACGGTGCACATCTTTAAAGGCTCTAGCGGCACGAGTTAACAAACATAATGATCATGCAACACTTCGTGACCCTCCAGTAGTCCTCACATAATTAACCTCATTTAGTCACAATAACAATATTGTTTTGCAGCACTACATTAGAAGGTCTGGTTACTTATAGAAAGCAGTTGAACTCAATGAACTCAAATATTCTTGCTTTAATTATATTATCTATTTCTGTCAAACAACTATTGTTAGTTGATTCATACACTCTCAAGTCCTTCCTGCATGGGCCTGGCATGGCCGAGCGCGTTAAGGCGTGCACTCGTAATCCGAGGGTCGCGGGTTCGCGCCCGCGTCGCGCTAAACATGCTCGCCCTCCCAGACGTGGGGGCGTATAATGTGACGGTCAATACCACTATTCGTTGGTAAAAGAGTAGCCCAAGAGTTGGCGGTGGGTGGTGATGACTAGCTGCCTTCCCTCTGGTCTTACACTGCAAAATTAGGGACAGCTAGCACAGATAGCCCTCGAGTAGCTTTGTACGAATTTCCAAAAACAAACAAACCTTCCTGCATATCCTAAAAATAATTGTTGAGCATTTACTTGTCTGATGTAATGGTTCCTCTGCAGCCTAGGTAATGAGATGTGTTTGGATTCCATCCCTAAAGCTGTTGTCACTTTAAGATGTATTTATGAAGTATCTTTTTACTTTGGTTGTACGTAATAATTCTTATATTACAAATAATATTTATATATATATTATTTTTCATCTTATGTGCTTCACTACAATGTTTTCAATCTTAGTACCATTCTTGTATTTTGGTTCAACACATGGCTCGGCATGTTAGGTGTTTGACTCGCAATTTGAAGGTTGCGGGTTCGAATCCCCGTTTACCGAACACGCTCACCCTTTCAGTCGTTGAGGTGATATGGTGTGATGGTCAATTCCACTATTCACGTTAAAAGAGTAGCCCAAGAATTGACGGTAGAGGGTGATAACTAGCTACCTTCTCTCTAGTCTTCCACTGCTACATTAGGGACAGTTAGCAAAGATAGCCCACTTGTTACTTTGGGCGAATTTCACAACAAACCAAACAGTTCTACATTACAGTTTTAACAATATTATGTTTTTCCATTTTCAGTAAAAATCTTTTGTGTAGCAGTTCTACACTACAATTCCAACATTATTATCCCTTTACGGCCTCAGTAGCAATATTTTCTCTCAGTTCTATATCACAGTTCTAGCAATATTATATTTTTCCAGCCTCGGTAAGAATTTTATTTTTCAGTTTTACATCAAAACCAATTTACAGAAAAAACATTATTATATTATTCCAATCTCAGTGGCTCAGTGGTATGTCTGCAGACTTACAACGCTAAAAACCGGGTTTCGATACCCGTAGTGGGCAGAGCACAGATAGCCCATGGTGTAGCTTTGTGCTTAATTAAAAACAACAACCAGTCTAAATATACTACTACTAAGTTTTCAATTTATAAACATATTCCTAACCTATAACTTGAATTCGTAGAGAAAACGGACTGTCCAACTATTTGATTGATGGTTAATTGTGGATTTAGACATTTGATAGGATAGAGTTCTTTGATCCGATGCTAACTTAGCCTGTTTATTGCCACAAAATATCTAAAATCAGCATCAAAAGGGCCATCATTACAAGTGGTGTTCGAATCATTTTGTTTCGTCACCCCCTCTACCCCAGTGACTCAACAAGAAGATAGCAGACTAACAGTGCTAAAAATCGAATTTCAATATCTATTTGCAGTTGCACGCTAAACAACCGACCGATCAGCCAATTGAATCATTTTGTAAATACGAAGTTGCCGTTGTGACTTCTTTTTTGTCTTTCTGTAACCAGGTTGTCGTGTGTTCTTTGTTGCATTTTTACAATTCGATTCCGAACAAACAGTAAGCCAGTGTTAGCCCCATATCGTAAGGAATTTTGCATTTTTGTTTGTTTGTTTGTTTGTTTGTTTTGGAATTTCGCACAAAGCTACTCGAGGGCTATCTGTGCTAGCCGTCCCTAATTTTGCAGTGTAAGACTAGAGGGAAGGCAGCTAGTCATCACCACCCACCGCCAACTCTTGGGCTACTCTTTTACCAACGAATAGTGGGATTGACCGTCACATTATACACCCCCACGGCTAGGAGGGCGAGCATGTTTAGCGCGATGCGGGCGCGAACCCGCGACCCTCGGATTACGAGCGCACGCCTTAATGCGCTTTTTTTACATAACATATAGAATTTTCTAATACACACAAAGTTAAAATGAAGATAGTTAGCCATTCTTTGTAAATTTGAAGAAAGAGTACCGGAAAGTAAACATTCCATATTATTATGAACAATACTGGTATATGAAAGAGGCTAAGTTGAATTATGTGAGTTAATTATAAAGTAAATACGTAAGCCATATTGTTTAGTAGTGGTTAAATGCATAATAACTTACTCATGCGTACTAATAATGGTTTACTCATGCTAAAATTACCAGCCTTAAATAATTACTTATAAAGAAGTTAAACTTACTCAGATGTTACACAGATAGCGATATAAAATTATATAATCAGGACTCTATCTTACATGTGGTTTGATAATGTTACGAAGTTTTAATGAATAGCCGTGGTTTCCAAGGGTTTTCTAAATGTCATTGTGTTTGAATGTTTTTTCAGGGTGTGTGTGATCAAGAGTGAGATACTTACTTACTAACTTCTTTACTTCGTTATCCAAACTTTTTAATTTGACTTGTAAGTGGGGTAAAGAAAACGGCGTTAACTCTTTTGGATTTCCACATAGTTTTCGATGACTGAGGTACACCTTTCAACCCTAGTAGCCAACAAGGAGTCGATTTAGCAGATTTTCGTATTTTAAAAGCTTCATAACTCTAGAATTTTGCCGGTTACAATTAACAACATCTGTAGAGAGTTTAGGAAAGATGTTTTGCCACATTGATCAAATTCGACCCTCATGAAATAAGAAAATATCTTTGTATGTCCGTGGTTATCAACAGACTCAAACCAGTGTGGCAAAACAATGAGGGATAATATTCTACATATGTCCTTCATGTTTAATTAGAATTGGATCACCTTGAACTGAGTTATAAAGCAAAAATGGTATAAAAAATCTATCCCCATGTTAACGGATATGGCTGTAACCTTGACTCAAAATATATCAAATTTCGTTCATATCCATTCAGCTGTTTATAATAAATCGTGCTGAGAAACACACACAGAAATAAACACACTGGAATGAAAATATAACCTTCATCATCTTCAATGGCAGATACAATGATTGGTTTAAACCCCAGGAAGTTACTTTCTATTTTTGGAGCAAATGGTATTCTGTAACGTTTTGTGTGTGCAGGAAAACATTTTGTTCACTGCCTTGTCTGAGGATTTAAATAAACTGTCAGTACAGTTCTGTCAGTGCTGTCAGCTCTGTCCACAGATTTAGCTGCTGTTTCATCAGCCTTTTTTACATAGAAACAGTTATAAATAAACCAGACACATAACACCCAGATATTTTCAGTTACCTAATTTTGAAAGCGCACTAAGTTTAAATGCCTTGTAACAGGCTAGACGCACATAGTCAGACGCATTAGTTTTCATAATCCAGTCGAAGTTAAAGAACTGGTTCAAAAACTGTTAAACTGGACACACATAAGTTCTATATAACCACATTTACTTGGTTAGAAATATTTAATGTGGGTAGATATTATTCTATACTTAAAGAGAAACTACTTATTTGTTAAATTGTTTAGTGACGTTTACCAGATATATTAGTGTTATTGTTTGATAGGGGAAATTTCGTCCAAAGCTACACGAGAGCTATTTACCCTAGCCGTCTCTAATTTAATAGTTTAAGACTAGAGAGAAGACAGCTGAGTTTCACAACCCATCGCCAGCTCTTGGGCTAGTCTTTACCAAAGAATATTGGGATTAATCGTCACATTATAACGCCACCACTGTTGAAAGGACGAACATGTTTGATGTGACAGGAATTTGAATCCATTCCCCTCATATTACGAATTGAACGCTCTAACAATGATGTTATGTCGGGCTATTAGGCCTAGAATCTCGATCTAATTGTTTAACGGGCCAACGCTTGAATTGTAACCTTACGATACATTTACATTTACCAGTATATATATTTTAATGTATAATTCCGTCCAAATAATTACATTTTTCATGAAACAAGCACCACCTACAGACTGCTACATATACTAACAGTTTCGGAAATATAATGTGTTGATGATAAATATGTAATTAATGTGTTAAAATGAGGCAACACCCATAGTTTACAACAAAAGTTTATTTTCATATCAGTTAACTACTGATCTTGATTTACAGTAAAATGGTAAAACATAAGGACAAACACGGTTATTAAATTTCAAGCTGTTCACAAATTAACAAAAGTTTTTATATTAATGCTATATTTCAGTACCAGACTAAACATATATAATAATAACTGTGAGTTATTGTTTTAGGTAGGATTATTTGATCTATATCAAAAATTATTCCTGTTCTCGAATATCTTGGGGTTCTAGTATTAATATTCATGATGTCCTCCGACGACACAACAATATATCTTTAGGTTTAAATTTCTAAAATCAGGGGTTAAATTCCCCTCAGCAGAGACAGAAGATAACCAAATATTCATGACAATGTCATTCTTTGAAAGAAAATACTTGTATTACATTCGTGTATGTTTGTAACTACGTCTATAACAATGACTGACCGACAGCCCTTTTTATTGGTTTTCGGCTAATTAGAAGGCCAGGACTTAACTACACATTGCACGTATGTACACCTTTGTGCAAATTAATTGAAACAAGACAGAAATTTTCGATTTTTTCAATTTTTTGCGTTTTATTTCTGAGAATACAAAAATTAATACATGATATGACCGCCTTTATTTTTCAGCAGATTATAAATTCGCTTTGGCATCGAGTTCACGAGTTGACTACAATCTTTACTAGTTTTTGGATTGCGGTACCACACCTCAATTATGGCCTCAATTAGCTTATCTTTTGAAGTACAATCTTTTCCCCGTTGTATTTCTTTACAAATCGCCCAAAGATTTTCAATAGGATTTAAGTCCGAAGAGTTTCCAGGCCAGTCCAGTACCTTTATTTGCGTTGTACTCATAAAATTCTTCACAAGTTTCGATGTGTGGCACGGAGCCAGATTCTGCTGAAAAATGACAGATCCATCTGGAAATCTCTTTTTCAATTCTGGAACGACTCTTCTCTGCAAAACTTCGATGTACTATTGTCCACCCGTCATACCTTCTACAATATGTGAGCCTCCGACGCCATAATAGCTGAAAATGCTCCAAAACATCTTTTTACGAACTGATTAATGTGAGATTTTCAAGATTTCTCGCCTGGAAATCTGCGAACTTGCAGACTTTAACCATGTACGAAGGAATGAGTCTCGTCACTTAATAACACCTTCCTCCACTGTTCTTGCGTCCAGCTTTTGTATTTCACAGGCCATTGATATCGCTTTTTTCTTTATTGAGTTGGTAAGAAGTTGTTTCTTGACTGGTCTCCTTGCCCTTACGCAAATTCGAATGACGTAATATTCATCAAAATTTCGTCATATATCCCAAAAATAGATCGATCGTACCGCAAACCACAGCTAATGACACTGTGTGAAAAAATGACCATTAAAGGAAATCAGCGGGTCCAACGAGTCTACACTTGCCGCCATGCTGAAAATATTGTAAAATGACCATTTGTTTCAATTAATTTGCACAAGGGTGTAAGTACAATCCTATACAGTGGGCTATCTGCGTTTTGCCCACGGCGGGAATACAGTCCCGAATCGCTCCTTTTGTAATGAAATCCAGCTATCATTACATTCTTTAAAGAATACGCATGAAACGTATTAACACTAAATAGTATCAGTAAAATTGAAACACTAGTGTAATTAACAGTAATAAGAACTTTTTAACGATGCTAATCAACTGCTATATACTAAAAATAATAAGAGGTCAAATATTTCTCAAAACGCCATTTGTATTTCCAGCCTGATATTGCATGTAGTTTATGTGATTTTTATCAAAACAACAAAGTAAGCTGCTCCAGTGTGATTGAGGCAACAATGCCTTTATTATTTTATATGCAAAAACGGCTAGTTCGGGTTAAGAAAATATTTTACATAGAAGAGCGAACAACGTTTCGACCTTCTTTGGTCATCGTCAGGTTCACAAAGAAAGGGGTAACTGACCGGAAGCTGACCACATGTTTGGAAGGGGTTGTGTTACACAAGTGTGACGGTCAATCCCACTGTTCTTTAGTAAAAGTATAGCCCAAGAGTTGGCGGTGGGTGGTGATGATTAGCTGCCTTCTCTCTTCTCCTACACAGCTAAATTAGGGACGGCTAGCACAGATACCTCTCATGTTGCTTTGCCTTAAATTTATAAAACCAACAAACAATACCTTTGTCACGATGCTAATCAAGCTTTATCACTAAGCATCAGTTCATTAAGTCACTCAAACAAGAATATTTTATGTTCATAGCAACAGAGATATTTTACTTAGAAACAGTAAAAAAAGTTAAATATAAGACGTACATTAAACCAAGAATAATTATTTATAGCTATTTTATGTAAATTAATGTGCATTTACGTTAGTTTACTGCCTGCTTGAGGTTCTACAGTAGACCACAAAACTGAACTTGGTTTTACTATAATACTAATCTGTTTAAAAGACGTCCATAATAAAGAAGAAGGACAACTAATAAATTGGTACACAGCTCTCAATGAAGTAGTGACAAGTAGGGAGAGAATACGAAGGAAAGATGGAGGCGAATTTGTGTTGACTGACGTACAATTCGAAGACACTGGAATGTGGAAATGGTGAAGGTGATTACAAACGTAATCTCATAGGTAAATTAAAAGTTTTTGGTTTTAGTTATTATTTTCGTTTATTAAACGTTATTAATTTAATAGCAATAACACTTAAATCGAAATCACCCATCTCGCTTTTAAATGTACTTCAGCCGTAACCTTTGATATTTTACTCACCATGTGTATTGATTAAAATATAATTTATTTTGCCTATGTATACGTAAGATGATGAATATGATAACAAAAGTGTCACTTTTAAAATTTTATATTCATTTTTGTAAACAACCAAGCCGGATGTTCATACATGAAACAGTTTGGAAAGTATCTGTTTGTTTGTTTTGGAATTTCGCACAAAGATACTCCAGGGCTATCTGTGCTAGCCTTCTCTAATTTAGCAGTGTAAGACCAGAGGGAAGGCAGCTAGTCATCACCACCCACCGCCAACTCTTGGGCCACTCTTTTACCAACGAATAATGGGATTGACCGTCACGTTATACGTCCCCACGCTTAGGAGGGCGTGGATGCGCGAACCTGCGACCCTCGGATTACAAGTCGCACGCTTTACGCGCTCGGCCATGCCTGGCCCGAAAAAGTATCTGAAATATAGTTTAACTGGCAGTATCGATTATTAATATCACCATATGTTTGCGATATTTTGTTTAACCTCATTTGAATGTGTTGGTTAGAGTTATTGCAAAATGTGATTTTTCTGTTTTAACAGTTAACAATGTTAAAAGTAAAGATGATGCTCTTCGTCAAATCAACCTCACGAATATAATGTGTTCATTAGAATGTCTAAACCTAAGAATGTGAGGTATCTCACTTGTACAAACCACGTTCGATCTGTCTTCAGTTTGTATAATGTGGTTCCAGATTGTTAATACAATTGCTGTACGACTCTTGTTTGTTTAGCTCTATATTTATATTTACTTATAAAAATTAGATATTTTCACTTGAAACTAAGAGTTTTTCTATAAACAGTGGTTTTTTAATGCTATAAAGAATTGATGGAGAGTCGGAGGTTAATGAAGTTAAATATTTAACATCAAAATCATATTTGTTTGCAGATATTGAACCCAGTTTTTTCTTGATTTACTTACTACGGATTTTAAATTTGTGATATATGAAAATCGTATTTTAGATCTGACATATTATTTAATCCCAGAATCCATCAGTTGGACTTGACAGAAACAAAGAATTTTTTTATGAATTTACAATGTGAAATATTCAAGAAATGGAGTATCCTCGCCAATTGTATTTATCACATGATAAAAGAAATTTCCGTCTTCAATAAATACCAGTTCTACCTTATTGTCTTCCTGTCCAACCAAAACTATTATCATCAGTTTTAAAGGATTCTGACACACCTTAGAATATGTCTGGTACCAGCTTCTCTTTGTTTTAGAATTTCGTGCAAAGCTACACGAGGGCTATCTCCGCTATCCGACCCTAATTTAGCAGTGTAAGAATAGAAGGAAGGCAGCTAGTTATCACCACCCACCGCCAACTCTTGGATTACTGGGATTGACAGTAACATTATTATGCCCCATGACTGAAAGAGCGAACATGTTTTGTGCGGCGGGGATTCGAACTCGCGAATTACGAGTCGAGCGCCTTAACCCACCTAACCATGCCGGGCCTACAAGCAGCTTCTAATGTTCATGTTTTGCGATATATATTATATAGAGTATTGCATTCTCTCCCTGAATACAGTGGTAAGTCTATGGATTTACAACTCTAAACTCAAGGGCTCCATTTCCCTCGGTGTAATCAGCATATAACACGAAGCGGCTTTCCTATAAGAAAACACACACGTATACAGTATTGTGTAGAAGTGATGAGTTTATTTGTTTAGAATTAATCAGAAAGTCACAGACTAGGATATCTGGGTTATCCCCACCCAGAGTGTTGAAACACGGTTAATCATTTATATGTTATAATTTATTAGTGTCATCTTCAAATTATTATACACACAACAATATTCAATGAAAGTTATAAGTTTAGGTATAAAAGTATTTTACTTTGTATCGGTTTAAAGTGGTTTTACTCTTGTATTAGAAGGAATTATTAGGTTTATTGACAAATGATGTTGGATTTTATAGTATTTTGTTGTTGATTTTTATCTTGGATCTAGGATTCTTTACAGGGTGATTATCATGTTATTGACTGAGGTTCTCTATTTAATCATCACCTCAAATCTCCTTCCTTGTCGCTCTGTAACCTAAAAACATTGAAATGTATATGAATTTTGTAATAAAAATTTATATCATCCATTTCAGAATGTCTCTAATTTTATTAGCTTCAAGTGCGTTCCTCAACAATATAAATGCACGAAAGAGACTGCTTGCAATAGTATTAAAAATACAATTTTAATCCATGTGAGCAGTGTCATTTTTATATAAAAGTTAGGTTTCACTTCCAAATAATCTAAAGTGAACGATTTATCACTTTCAAAAGAACATAAAAACAGATTATCTCAATTTTCACGAGAGGACTTGTCCATGCGAAAATGTGGTGTGAGCATTTATTACCATAAATGTTACACATTCTAAAGACAAACCATAGGAACATTTGTACGTCCATATACTGGTCCAATTAATCACGACTCCAATCTCATGAGTGACATTGCCAAATCCAACATGCTAAGTGGGTCGATACAATCTTTAAATATGTTTATATTGACACCGAAAGGATACTCTTGGAATATTCATTTTATTTCATGAACAGATGCTAGAGATGACCTGCAAGGGATGTTTCAGGGAAGTGATGAAGAAGAACTCGTGATATTATCCATACTGTATCAGTGCCAGGCTGTTCTTGAAATTCTTCAGTTTATAGGAATGAATAAACCAAAACAGCTTTGAATATGCAAACTGGCAACTAATGTGACAATCAATGCGATATGAAATCGCAGTACAACACAATTTATCCGAACTTCTTCATGACATAGTTTAGCATTTCGTAGGTAATCTGATATATTTTTTCTTGTTTGTAAGGCACCTCAGAATCATATACGGATATATTTTACCAGCGTAGTATTCCCAAAAGAGTCTGTGTTTTCATAAGTGACATTAGAATAAATAGTGTCACCAGTTTTACAATAAACTTTGCCAAATAAAAATTTTGAAAGGGAAGTATCAAAGTAAATGAAACGTACCTCAAGATATAACATAATTTATAAAGAGAAAAACTGTGTGCGCTTTCATAAAATTCCAAGTTTCTGTCATTAATTTAACGAGTTGATTCAGTTGCTAAGTATATAAACAAATAAAGCCTGCTGTAAAAACCATTTTGAAAAACGCGTTTCTTTTTTCGCACTGCTAAAAATCTTATATTCCTATCGGTGACAGTAAATGAACTAAAAAATTAACTTTCCGTTATTTTCTCCACTATATGTTACAGTAGAAAACCTCACTTGCACTCGAGGATACCGAAGAGATGCTGACAGGTGTTGTAAGTATATATTACCCACAGTGACATTAACACTTTCCATTAAACACAAAAATATATAAAACTTTTAACAGCATAGAGTTTTGACACAATAAATTTGTTTTTGATAATAAACTCGTTGATAGGACTATAAAAATTAACTCTGAGTAAATAAATGCTAAGCTATGTACTTCTAACGGTTTTAGGTCCATGTCCTTCTGGTCACTTTGACAATGGATTCCAAACTAAATGCCTGCCGTGTCCAGGAGGGACTTATATGGCACATTTTGCTTCTGACGCCTGTATGCCTTGTTCTAGAGATAAAATTACTGATGAAGGAGGAGCCGATACTAAAGATCTTTGTAGAAGTAATGGAGTGAAACGATTTACGGTTTTTTTTTATCGTTTCTTTAAAATTTAAAAATGTTCCTTTTTGTTGAAACACATTGTAAAAGTAAGACACTTCTTTATAGCTTCCATGGTTTATACTGTATAGAAAAGCTTTCTCAGTTGTTATAACGATTTAGTATGTTAATATTTCTCAGAATCTAATATTTACATAAAAACACATGAATGATATCATCTCGCAGACATTCTGTGTACCTGATATTATAACTAAAGCAAAAGTTATTATTCAAACATATATAAACAGAGCTAGTTTGTTTTTGAATTTTTGTTTAGAATTAAGCACAAAACTCCACCATGGGCTATCTGTGCTTTGCCCACCACGAGTATCGAAACCCGGTTTCGACATACCATTGTGCCTTTGGGGACGTTAAGATCTTCTTGAAATTTCAAATATATTTTAAAGTGTCTACTTGGTGATTCTGGTAGACAGTGAGGTATTAATCAGTAGTTTATTTAACATTATGTTTTATGAGAGTAATAATAATTTTATACATATCTTTCTTTACTGGTAGGGCGCTCGAGCACCTAACATGTAGGTCAAGGGATCGAACCCCGCAACACCAAACATGCTTGCTCTTTCAGTGATAATGTTAGAAAGTGACGGTCAATCTCTCTATTCCTTTGTAAAAGAGTAGCCCAAATGTTGGCCTTGGGCAGTCATAACTAGTTGTTTTTCTTTGTTCTTATTCTGCTATATAGGGATGGCGAGCGCATATAGTCTTCGTGCAGCTTTGAATTAAAAAACAAAGAAACGTTGTTGTCGTTGTTTTTTAATTAAGCACAAAGCTACACAATGGGCTATCTGTGCTCTGCCCACCACGGGTATCGAAACCCGGATTTTAGCGTGTAAGTCCGCAGACATACCGCTGAGCCACTGGGGGGCAACAAAGAAACAAACAAACTTTACTAGTAGTGTATTATGGGTTTCTCGTAAGAAGAAAAATAGTGGTACAAGTTAGGGATTTTAATATAACGATCAATCCACGGATTTAAGACAACATTCAGACAAATAATATTGAATAACTGTATTTCCTCTTGTATATGATTCGAAAATTATCAACAGCAAGCGCTGGAAGTCATCTCGTAGCTTTCCGCGAAATTGAATAACAAACAACATATTGATATCTATATCATACACCTGTGTGCGTCACGTCATTACTAAGAGGACCTAAAGATCTTTAATTGAAACGCTATGTCTGTGAAAATGGCCTGGCATGGCCGAGCGCGTACGGCGTGCGACTCGTAATCCGAGGGTCGCGCTAAACATGCTCGCCCTCCCAGTGTGAGTGTGAAAAAGTGACGATCAATCCCACTATTCGTTGGTAAAAGAGTAGCTCAAGAGTTGGCGGTGGGTGGTGATGACTAGCTGCCTTCCCTCTAGTCTTACACTGCTAAATTAGGGACGGCTAGCATAGATAGCCCTCGAGTAGCTTTGTGCGAAATTCCAAAAGTAAACAAAACAAACTGTGAAAACAGCTTTTCGCCAGCACAGCGGTAAGTCTATGGATTTACGACGCTACGATCAGGGACTCAATTCACCTTGGTGGGCTCAGCAAATAGCTCGATGTGGGTTTGTCAGAAGAAAGTATACACACATATTCTCAAATATTTAGTTCAATATATTGTGCATACAAAATTTTGTTTTTCAAATAACAGAAAAAGTAATTTATCAAAATAAAAACAAATGTTTTAATGTAGGATTATAATGATATTTGATCATCAATACTTAGCAGTTCTGAATAAAAGAATTGTTACCAAGTTAGTGAAAAACATCGTGAGCTGTGGCTCCGGGGTTCAATGTTTGTCATTGAAATGCTGTTGTTATTCACATATAAAATTCATACCGAAGGTCCAGTAAAGAAAACTTTCTAAAAAATGTCTGTCAATATTTTTGTACTGTAAAGAAAACTTACCAGGCAGTGGATACGATTCATTACATGTAAAAGAATTGTGTATCATAATAAGTGAAGAAACTAATTATAAAGTTTGAAACAGTAAGTGAATATAAATTAATCAAAGATGGTTTGTTTGATTTCTGTTATATATCCTTACACCTTTTGTGAGTCGAAGTTAATATAACTAAGTGTTTCACATTGAGTTGTATAATAAGTTGAATACCTTGAAGAAAACGGTGAGATATTTATCTAGTCTGATAACGTGTGTTTGGAAAATCAGCTGGATTCTTGTTATATTGTCTAATGAAATAAATGTGATGGAAAACTAGCTGATTTCCTGTTATATAACTATATATTTGTCGCTATAACATAAATATATAATTACATACTTATTTATATATCAGTGAGAATGAATTGATGAAACTGTATCTTGGTGGTTAGCTTAAACGGAAAGTAAACAGTGTGCTGTTAATAGTACTCAGTTGGATTTAAAGCAGTAAGTTGGTTTCTCGCTATATAATTTATAAAAATGAGTATAGATGTCCTAAGCTTGTTGGATATCTGTTGGTAGCTAGTTAAACCCCCCAGAGAGCACTTTGACAGACAGCTATGACAGGCTATTATGACGTGATAATTCTACAAAATACTTTTTTCGTGATAATATGACGTCATCATGTTTCATCATTTAAAAAGGTGAAGTATATTTGAAGAAACTACATAAGTTCCTGTTCAATGATATCTGAAAGTAAGTAACTCAGGAACTAAAGAAACTAACTGAATTCCCTTAAGTGGAATAACTCTACCAGAGAAAAGTTCAAATAATATAATACACGCTCTTTTTTCTATGCTGCTTATCCGCTTAAATTGTAATATATATATATATATATAAGCAGTTTGCAACTATCTAAAATATTATGCAGAGAAAAGAAATATTCAATTACAAAAAAGCAAATTGGAAATAATATCAAAAACAATTAGACCATCGATTACCAAATAAAATAATAACAACAACTAAAAATAAAATAGATATTGATAATTGTTGTCAAATAATTACGGAATGCCTTCAAACCGCAGCAAATCAGACAATACCTAAACAACAACATAAAACGAAAAATAACACATGGAAATCGTACAAACACCTGTCAACACTAATAAAGCACAGACGACAATACATGGACACAAGAGATAGCGAAGTAAAAACACACATTAGTACCTTATTTTATCAAATTATAAATAATTTGAGATGTGTTGAATGTGTCTTATCAGCACAGAACTGTCATACCTTTTCCCGTTTGACAAGTACTTGTGTTGTGTCTCCATAAACAGTATTTTTTTCATACTTAACGAATCGTTACCTAGACTTTTAGTGAACATCGACTGTAAGCCTGAGGATTATTGTTCGCGCCTTGTTACCGCAAAAGCACGTTTTGCACTTTGGATTGTAGTTGAGCTGTGAGAGAAAAGGTTAATTTTTATTGTCCGTCAGCAGTCCAAGAGTTGACGGCGAGTACTCTTGACTAGTTACCATTTCTCTGATGCAGAGGTTCCCATTGACAACATTTTAACTCACCTTGATTTGCATGACATCCACACCTGCTGGTACTTGTAATATTTTTCTGGGGAGATTTTTATTTTGCCAATTTTATTTTCTTTGGTCAAACTTTTGCGACATACTTGACAAACTGCCACAACTGGACAGCACTGCTTTGTTCTTATCAGTTCGCCACCAGTGCCTCAACGGTAAGTTTAAAAGCTTACGACGTAAATAATAGGATTACGATACCCGTGATGGAATAGAGCACAGAAAGCTCAAAGGCCAGTTATGACCAGGTGGTTATGACGCTTGACTCGAAAGCTAACGGTCACCTTTTCATTTATGAGGGTATTATAATGTTACGGTCAATCCCGCTTTTTCTGTTTTGTGAATTAGTAAAAAATAGCGCAAAAGGAGGCGGTGTGTGACGATGACTAGCTGGCTTTCCTACAGTCTTTCACTGCTAAATTAGATGACTAGCGCAGATAGCACTGGTGTTGCTTTGCACGAAATTCAACAAACAAGCATTTATTTGTTTGGAATTAAGCACAAAACTATACAACGAACTATCTGTGTTTTGCCCACCACGGGTACCGAAACCAATTTTTAGTGGTGTGAGTCCATAAGCATACCGTTGTGCCGTTAGGGGGTTACATCAAACAAGCAAAAAAAATATTAATAAAAAATAGACTTCTTAAATTTGTGGTCCTTTGCATTGATTAAGCATAAAGCTACACAATGGACTATTTGTTCTCTGCCTACCACGGGTATCGAAACTCGGTTTATAGCGTTATAAGTTCGCAGACATACCGCTGAGCCACTGGGGGAATTTGTTAATCCTACAACCTCCATGAATACCTGGTATTCTGCGTTAAGTTGTGGAATGCTTTGATGCAATTTGATGTTGAAATTACCCAAAGACATTATCCTTCAATCTGAATGACCTTTTTACAGGTTTCTTCCTCTTATAAGACTTTAAATACTAAATGCTCTCGTGAACTCGTAACCTTACAAACGTCACGTTTCTGTGTGCAATTCCGACAAATTTAATTTTTATGCAAAGCATTAATTACTGATGTTTATTTTCCTCCATAATTTCAATTAAGTAAACAGAAACAAGTGTTGTTTATTTCAAACTAATGTTTAAACATTTGTTTTTATATTTATTAGTAAATTTAGTAAAAAAATACTTGAATGACATCTGCGCTAGCTGTCCCTAATTTTGAATTGATAGATTAGAGGGAAGGCTGTTAGTCAGCCACGACTATTCTTTTACCAACCAAGAGTGGATTTAGTCGTAACATTATAATTTCCCCATGGCTGAATGGTCAAGGTTGTTTGATGACGGGATTCAAATCTTTGAGCTGCAGATTACGAGTCAAGTGCCCAAACCTTCAGACTTTCCCAGGTTTTGTTCAAAGGAAATAAATAATTTTCTCCACTCAGTCCATACCTATTAGTCCCTTACAGTAAACTGGAATTACGTCACGATAACAGCCATAAAGTTAGTAACTGTTTTGTTGCAAGTATAAAACAAAGAAAGACATCAAGAGAGACTCTGTTTAATTTTATGTTAACACAAAAACTCTACCGAACATAAAAGCACAGCAAAGCTGCGAATAAAAAGAATGTACAGATGCAACTTATACATCTTCGTACCTAACTTCTATCCTAATACAAAAAGTAAAATAAGACACTTGCGCAATTACTCCAGATCCATCTATCGGTAAGTATACGGACTTACAAAGCAAAAATCCTTGGTTCAATTCCTCTCAGTGGAAAGAGTGTATGTAACTCATTGTGTACTTCTGCACGACAACAATTCCACTATCTTCGTGACTCACAGTAATAATAATACTTCTTCCTACTTAATTATTTTAATTTTGACTCCCACAAAGAGTCAACTGATTAATTCCACCTACATATATTTTGTCTGTGAATACGGGTTGTGAAAGATTCAAGCTACTACAATTATTTATAAACACAATTTTAAACGTAATCATCATACATACCACTGGAACTAGTCATGCTTGACAAATGGTGTTTCGATCAATAAATACACCTAGTTACAAATATATCATATATATCCACAAAGCTATAAACAGTGACTGTCTTTACTCATGTAACGTTGATCGTTTCAATATATTTGGTCAATTATCCAACATGATGCAGAGAAATATTAGTGTTTAGTAGTTAATACACTAAGAACATCAGACCAGATGTGAAGTAACAACACGCCAGCTTAATCTGTGTTTCAGTCATAGTTGTCTACCACGTCAACTTATTCTGTTTCAGTTTAAAAGGTCAGCTTGCTCTGTGTTTCAGTTATAGTTGTTTACTCTGTCCGCTTACTCTATGTTTCAATTCTAGATGTACATAATGACGACAAAACATTCTAAGACATTTGAACCTCCTCCTGATGCCATCAAAACAAACATCCAGTGGCATGTTTTAAGCATTACTTGGTGACATTAATATGCATACAATGGCAAGTTCTAACCGTCGCCATACTGTAGTCACATTACACATTTGTTCAACATGTCAGTTATGACTCGCCTATCTAAAGACACTAACATATATTCTCGACCAAAAGTAATATGGTCACAGCAATTTTACAGTAAAATTATATTCCTTAAGTTATTTTCATGTCTTATAGCTAAAATTGTATTTTTTTCTGAGATGTAGTTGTGTTATTTGAGCAAATACAATAACTTTGTCTACTGGTGACAAAGTTTGAGGCTTCATAAGCCTATGAAAGGTGATGAAAGTTCTGTTTAAGTGCAATGTTTCAATCACATGCCTCATAATTGATTTATTTTGGAATTCATGACAGAAGATGTGAACAACAAAAATTGATTTTAAATGTAATTTTCACTCTTATTTTTATCTTATTAAAGTTCTAATTTGAAAGAATGCGAAAAAAATGAACAAACACGATTTTTAAAAGTCGTTGTGAATTAAATATTTTAGTGCACTCTAAATAACACGCAGTGCTCGTAACTACCTGACAATGGAATATTTCTCTAGTTGCTTCAGAAAAAGAATTTCAGAATTAAACTGAAGCTAAATAACAAAACCACTAAACCTCAACGGAAAAACAAGCCGAGCCAAAAGTATAAAAACAAACTAAGCCTTAAATACGAAAACAAGAGAAGATCAGTTTCTAGGTATAAAAAGATGTAAAATAAGAAAGTAACACATATTCGTATATGCAATTTATAGAAAACTTACAATCCGTATTATTTTTACTGCTAGATTGTTCAACATCATCTGAACTGCTGCACCTTCATACACCGGATACAGCGACCTCATCTACCACTAAAGGAATCGATCCACTGCACGGAATGAGGTTAGTTATGTTCAGCTTTGGAAACAACGGATAACACACATTTTGCCAACAAATTAAAAATTTTATTTTTTGTTTCGTTTAAAAAGTATTTAAACATTTGACTGAATACAAAAAATCTGTTGATTATTCTGATTGTTTTAGTCCATTTGTTTTGTGTAGATGTGGATGGTTTGACAAATCACGTCGGAACTCCACGTCCCTCAGCGTACATCTTTTCATCCCAGTGACCTCTGGTGGGTCTTCGACTATAATCTCATTCTTCCTCTTCCGCTGACTCTTCAACCTCAGGGACTTCCGGTCTCTCATTTGGACTCTGTGATCTAACAGTGTTGTTGTTGATATTGTGTATTTATTTCTTCTGTTAAATTATTGTAAAAACTAATAAAACATTCCTCAAGAAAATTCAGTAGCTTTCTCGCACCTTTTTCTCCAGTAAAAATTAATCACATTCTGCTAGAATATCATGTTTTATACGGTAAGCTTCATGAGATATCAAGGTATTGTTGAGACGATTAGCTTAATATAAAGACACAGCGACCTGAAATATTTCAAAACACTGGTTGTAAATAAAATACAAATCTCCAAAAGGAGTTACTATTTTCAACACAGAATAAATCATATTTCGTCTGTTAGTAAATAACTGCTGGAAGTATAAAAAGGGCGTTTTTTGTTTAATTTTTGATATGTTTCTTATTCTACTTGGTATTATAGTCCAGGATTCACTGACCGAATAGAATACAGATATCCTAAGCTCAGTGATTCGGTTCATGAGAAAATTTAGCTTTCAATTTTCTTTAAGATGCAGAATCATTTCCTGAAGTCCCCGCCAATACAGCGGTAAATCTACGGCTTTATAATGCTAAATTCAAGGGTTTCATTAATTTAGGTGAGCTCAGAAAATAATCCAATTTAGCTGGGCTGTAAGAAAAATACACACACTTCCTGAATGAATTTGTAATTGTTTTGCAAATTAGACTTAAAATGCAACCGCTTTACAATCGATAGAACTATATACAATGTATTAAAGATACACAATTATGACTAGTATAATTGTAATGCATGTATGATATTCATAACGGTTTAAACGCTTTTTGAAGCTCACTATATAATAATCTAAATTCATTTAGGCGTGAAATAATACTGAGGAGTTTTAAATAGATGAAAATGAGATCCACGGTGAACTAAGTCACAGATTATGTTTTTTATTATGTTATTTACTTGTGGTGAAAATATACGAAATCACAAATAAAATTTTATGATACAGTTAATTTTGCAACACACAAATAAGCAAATCATAATAAACACTTATTCAGTTACAGAAATCAAAAAATAGCATAAAGGAAAATTTGTTATCGAAAATACAGAACAAAAATTGAATCGCCATCTGCCGATAAGTATCATATACTTCTGTATTATAATATCACAGGACATTTCAAATGGGAACATTTAACACTTAAAAACAGCTCTCTTTACTATGAGAAAAATTTATAATCTTTCAAATAATTTCTATTTTAAAACTTATGTTTTTTGGTTCTAATTTAGAAGTATTTATTTCACACAAAGTATTCACAATATAGAACAAAACGACGAATAAATATTAACCTTAACAATTGGGCTACTCTTTTACCAACGAATAGTAGGATCGACCGTCACTTTATAATGCCCCCACTTCTGAAAGGGCGAGCATAGAATTCACCACAATAAAGACAAACTTCATGTTCAACAACCAAAACTACATACAAACAAATGGCCTAAGCATGGGCAACCCAGTATCACCAGTTCTAGCCAACATTTTTATGACACAAATTGAAACACAAGCAATTAATACAGCATTACATCCACCACTATACTGGTACAGATATATAGATGACACGGTTGCAGGATTCAAATCTACAGAACACATACTTAATTTTTTCACTCACATTAACTCTATACATCCCAACATTAACTTCACATGTGAACAGGAAGAAAGCAATCAAATATCATTTCTTAACCTCAAAATTATAAGAACCGACACACAATTCAAAACAGAAATCCACCGAAAAATCACCCATACTGGACTATACATTCCTTGGGACTCAGCACATGAAACAAAACAAAAACTCAACATACTAAGAAACCAGATAAACACAGCCATAAAACTGTGCTCACCAGATAAAATTAACGATGAATTAGACAAAATAAAACAATACTTCATCAACATCAATAAGTTTCCTCCACAAACTGTAGAAAACATTATACGCACACACCTAGACAGAAAGCAAAATCAACCAACAAAAGTGAATATATATCACGAATAAAAAAATCACGAAACCATATACTGCTGTATACCATATATTCCTGACATCAGCAAACAAATAACCAACATTTGGCAAAAACTAGTAACAAAATATAACATTCCAGTTAACACTAAATTTATTCAAAAACCAGGCACAAAACTAAGGTCTATACTATGTAAGAACTACACTGACAAACACCACACCAACATTATTTATAAAATACAATGTGATAACTGCCACGACTTCTATATAGGAGAAACAAGTAGAAAAATGGAAACCAGATTCAAAGAACATAAAAAGTCACCTTCACACGTTTTCGAACACTGCAAGTCAAATGGACACAACATAACCATAGAAAACACTAAAATACTAAATAAAGAAACAAACATAAACAAACGAAAAATTAAAGAAGCCTTACTTATACAACAACTTAAACCCAAAATAAACCAATATAAAGGAACGCCATTATACCTATATTAATATTATAGATTATTATATATTCAAACATCTAACCGCGCCCTCTACATTGCGACACTCAGTTATACAACCCTTTCCAAACATGTGGTCAGCTTCCGGTCAGTTACCTCTTTCTTTGTGAACCTGATGATGACCGAAGAAGGTCGAAACGTTGTTCGCTCTTCTATTTAAAATATTTTCTGAACCCAAAACGAGCCGTTTTTGCATATAAAAATTCTCAACAAGTGGGTTTCTCGACATCACTGAATCAGATATTGTTGAAAATAAAGCACTTGCATCCATTTTAATACTAGAAAACAATATATACAATCAATGTTCCCATTGTAAGTACAATTAAACAATACATACAATCAGACGCTGTTTACAGCAAAGCATTTATTTCCATTGCTTACTTCAGTCTCCACTGGAGTTCTTCTTCCTCCATAAATAATCGAGACTTTGACTTAACCTCTTTCTCAAACTCTTCCTTAAGTTGTATACTTTCACTTTTTAACTGTCTGCAAGTTGAAATATGAAAGTCAAAGTTAGTCAGACCACAGTTTCTATCTAACGATTTTCTTGAACAAAGCAAAACAGATCTAGTTTGTTCTTTGTACAAGTTAATCTTATTTTATTCTTATTTTCATGACATATATTGTCAGAAACAACACCTGACAACTGATGGATTATAAACCAGGTACAAATTATTTTAGTATAGAACTATTTGTGGCATGTTAGACAGCTGAAAATACCCAGTTTTGATCAATGCTTAAACTAAGGGATTTTCAGTGATGGGACAAATATCATATCTTAACGCATAATGTACGATTTCAGAGGAAAACCTGTTTTATATTGGTGGCTGTGTTAAAATCATTTCATGTTTCTATAAATGTAGTTTTATTAAAAACAAGTAACCTCCACATGCATGCATTACATTTTTTTATTCTTAAAGATGTGATGTTTACATAGTCTGTAAGAACATAACAAGTCTAGATAGTTGTTTGATTCTAATAATGAGCTGTCATGTTTACATAGTTCTTAGTAACAAGTTCATAATCAAAGCCATTAGTAGAATAAGTGTCCTATTTCTATACACACTTTTACAAAACACGTTTCGTACTGTGTTATGCTCGATTAAATTATGATTAGTTCTTTTATCATATTAGACAGTCTTTGACTAGATTAGATGAATTATAGTAATTTGAGTTTATACTATTAAGTCATGAAAGTAATCATTAAAATGACATTGTTGTCATCATTAAAATTACACTGTCTGTTGTATCATTAAAATTACAATCTCTGCTAAGTTGTCGTAATAATTAATCTTCGAACCTGCCAACAGTAAACGTTGCCGTTGTTTTATTTCAGAATTAATTTGTGATTCTATGTTTAATATATATTATAGATTTAAGGTTTCTATAATTTACTTTCAGTATTGTCAAATTATAGAAAACTGAATGGAGTCAGAACATGGTTAAACTATGGTCTAAGAGAGATACTGAAAAAAGTAAATTAAAATTATCCAATTATTTGATTGAAACTAAAAGTAATTCATAGATTACTTAAGACAAGTAGCTAACTAGAAACATTCATTGTTCTAAAAAACAAAAGTTAAACCCGTAATGGACTGAATCACTTCTAATGACACTCTGATGAGTATGTTAAGCCTCATTATGACATTATATTGGATGAAATAAGGATAAAATAAATCTTATTACAGACGTTAACATCACTATTTCCCCTGATTATGTTAAACAATTAGATACAAAAAGTAACTTAATATAAACTGGATATATTCTTAATGATTTATTGAAACAAATACACACAGTTACGGTTTCTAAAATAATTCACTTGGTCATGGAAAATGTAGTCCACTACACAGTTACACTAAATGAATAACAACAACTGGCACCAACTTTTTGTGTCAAGAAGAAAGCAATAAAATGTAATATCAAATTAAAATCTTAAAAAGGTTCTTATAAATTATTGTTATTTTAATTTAATTTTAACAATAACTGTACAAACAAAAACGATATCAATGCAAATAAACTTGGAATTAAATCAGGAGAATGAGAAGACACTCCTTAATTATGATTGTGTTGTTTACTGTTTGGTCATACTTTTACTGATAAACTGTGAACTGGTAATTGTATTTGATCACAACTTCAAATGATTTAGTTCACTTTGGACTTAGCAGTCGTCTAGTTACTGGAACTCCTATTACCTCTCAATTCGAACTTTCTCATCTACCATAGCTTTTAAATCTTCATTTCTTGCCTTCAGTTTCTGTATCTCTTGTCTTGCAGATGGCAACTTATCCAACTAGTGATTTAATAAAAAATTAACTTTAATTTGAAATATAAACAAATAAATTTGTTTACATATTCTATAATAATGTAACAATTCTAAAAGATGGCTCTTTGATCCTAACAATGTGATAGTGTGTTTAACAACATATTTATAGTCTAGAATAATGTAACAAGTCTATATGGCTCACTGATCCCAACAATATGTTGTTTTTATTTGACTATACTTACATAGGTAATAACTCTACATAGTCATTTGATTGTAATGATTAACTATTTTGTTTAACTATGTTTACATAGTTTATAATGTAATACTCAGTCTAGATCACTATTTGATCCTAACATTGTGAAACTGTGCTACTTAACACAATGCAGTAGTGTAGCATAGATGCCTATATTTATTTTTTTAAAGATATTTAAAGCCTAAATAAATATTGCAACAAAAAAACAATAAAAAAGTAAAAATAACCTCTTTCTGCATTTCTAGGTTTTCTTTACGAAGGCGATGTATGTCTGTAATCTTCAACTCGAGCACAGTTTGAAGGCTTTCTACTTCTTTCTGAAGATAACATTTCTGATCAAGAACCCTCTGCAAAGAAAATGTATTCCTTTTATTTCAACACATATAATCAATAGTATATTCGATGATGTAGTTTTACTCTCACAGATGTGTTTTTCTTTTAGACGAGTTAGTAGTGAGTGGCTAAATGTTCATTATTGTGAATCCAAAAGTCTATGGTTTGGAGCAGTTGCTGCAAAATTTCGTTTTTTGTACCATTGGTGCATTATAAGTTTGATAATTATATACTTATATTATATTAGAGTAGCCTAGTAGTTGACTGTAGATTGTCATTGACCGTCTTCTGTACTTCTAGTTTATCAGTTCAAAGTTAGAGACCACTAGAGCAATTAGCCCTTTTGCAGCTTAGTGCAAATATTCATAAAAAAACAGACAAACATTGTAGCCTCTTCTCTCATACCTTTATATGTAAGCAATAATATAATCATCCATGATTTAGTATGTCACTTATGTTACCTTTTATTTTAGTGTTTTTATATGTTTAAAACACAATAAAACTCACTAATGATATTAACATATCACAGCAGATTAAACATTAAATACAATACTAAAAATTTAAGTGTTTACTGTTGATAAATCCACTTACTTTCTTTGAGTGTGTGTGTTTTTTGGGGGGGGATTATAAAATCATTAATATACACAGGTATTAAAAATATTCCATTATTTAGTGTATAAAAAAAATGAATCTTTTAGCAAACATTAGCTTATCACATCATCAAATTTCTGGAAATGTATCTCTTTCAAAAATTACTCCACTAGAGGTCATTAAAATGATGAAGTAAAAATATAATATCATTACTAATCAGGTGCTTGACCAAGTTAAGGGACAATGAGTCTCATCTATCAGGCTATTTTGTTAAGACTCAATAGCAATGAAGTTTACATGTTTTTAAAGTCCTGGTTTTGGTTATAAACAATTTCAGTTGATAAAGACAAATACTACATGATGGAGAATGAAATAGAATTCATTCTTAAGAAACAAAACAAAAAACACCAGTAATATACAATTTTCGAAAATTATATATTTTATTTATGCTATGTTGCTCATAAAACTTTCTTAAGAAAACAAGTTTCAAATAGAAAAGTTAATAATATGGAATATCTTTTATTTAAAAAAACAGAAAATTAAGCCATAGAAAATTTTTGACATACTTACTTGAAAGTAGAAAAGTTGAAATAATTTTAGTATTGTTTCCATAAAATTGGTAATCAGTTGAAAAAAAAACATCCAGACAAAATGTCGTAAATTAATTTTCTAATTTTATAAAATAAAGTTGTATATTATCATTATTATTATTGGTTTAATACTGTAGTTGTTTAAAGATGTTCTTCTAAAGTGTCTATCTCATTTATCAACCTATATTTGCTATTCTACAAAATGAGCTAGTTGCAATCTGCCCACCACAGGTGGTGAAACCCAATTCTTAGTGTTATAAGCCTGTAACATTATCATTGAACCACTGAGGGCCCTATTCTAGTAGTCAGATACCAGTAAGAGATTATACCTGTAGTTTGGTGTAGGTGTCTCCCTGCAGACTGCTTTCTTTCTGCTTCTGTAGGTCTTGTAGCTGTTGCTTTAAGATGTTTAGAGCTTTCTCATGGCTCTCTGAAGCATGTTGCATCTGTTTTGCAAAGCCTTTCTCTAATTCTGTTTGAAAGAAACACAAAGATATTGCAGAACCACTCAACAAACACAGCCATGAGAAAAGCCATCTTGATATCAATTTTTTGTCTTTTTTGCATTTGCCTTTAAACCTCATACTTAAGCATTAACATCATTTGATGATAGCTAATTTTTAATGGATGTTTCACAAATCTAACCAAGCTGTAACAGAAACACAAAACCTTTTCTCTTCAGTGATATAATAAGGATTCTCTGCTATACAAATGTAAAACTCAGTGTGACTTAGACTTTCACACAAATGTATGTATTTTAGCTGACACACCTAACAGAAATAAATCATTATGAGTTATGACGTGACTGGTGCTAACTAAACGAACAGGTACTGACAATAAATATGACTAATGTTAACTGAAGGAATGGTTACTGACAACAAGCATAACTGATTTCAACTGAAGAAATGGTTACTTACAAAAATATGACTGATGTTAACTGAAGGAATGGTTAATGAAAACAAATATGACCAATGTTAACTGAAAGAATGGTTACTGACAACAAATATGACTGATGTTAATTGAAATAATAGTTACTGGCAACAAATATGAATGATTTCAATTGAAGGAATGGTTACTGACATCAAATATGACTGATTTTAACTAAAAGAATGGCTACTGACAGCACTTATGACTGATGTGAACTGAAGGAATAGTTACTGACAACAAATATGATTGATATCAGCTGAAGGAATGGTTAATAACAACTGGTAGTTCACCCTTCTGAAATACTCCTCATAATTTTGAAATTTAAGAATAAACTTTCACTATTTTTACCAACACTCAAAAGTGTCACTAGCAATGCAAATAATTAATCCTAATATCCAACTTGTCATATAAGTCATAAATAAAAATTTCTGTGAGTTGTTACTGAAAGATTAGGAAGAGAAAGCAAGAAGAAAATGAAAACCCTAAGAAGTCCACTGAGAAAAACTTGTAAATATATCTATAAGTGTTAATAATGAACAATTAATGTACAAATGAAGACAAAAAATACATAGCTGTTAAACAGATGTTAAAGTAAATAATGACAAGTTATGTAAATAATATAAATAATAATAAATAATGGCAATAATGATCCTTTGAAAAACTATTAGAAAATTTTCTACACTCCATGAAAATTAACCAAGAAAAACAAGAAATAAAATCTAAAAATGGAGTAATATCAGAAAACAATAATTAGTTTGTTTAGAATTTTGTGCAAAGATACATGGGGGCGCTCTGTGCTAGTCATCCCAAATTTAGCAATGTACACAAAAGGCAGCTGGTCATTATCACCCACTGTCAACTCTTGGGTAACTCTTTTTATCAACGAGAAGTGGGATTGACTGTAATGTTATAATGTCCCCACAGCTGAAAAGCAAGCATGTTTGGTGTGAGGGAGATTTGAACCCATGACCTGCATATTACGAGTGCTTTAACCTCTTGACCGTTCCATGCATAATAATTCATGAAACAAAATATGAGAAACATTGGAAACCAATTAATGAAAAAGTTTCCACATATAAACATCAAAAACCAATGAATGAAAATAAAGTCAACATAAACACATCAGGAACCTGTGAATGTCAGCAACAGATGAATAAAAAAAAACCCTAAATAAAGACAAAAATGAAATAATAGGAGCCCATGAATATTAAATTGTACTTATTTATCACGGACATTAAGTAAAATTTACTATTCTTGTGAAATAATGCTAAAATAAAAATAACAGTCAACAACAACAATAATGCGTTATCAGACAAGAAAGCAAATCTGCCAAAAAAAAAAAACATTTTGGTTCATTTAGTAACCACTAGGTGATGTTCTGTGAACTTGTGACTCGATATTATGCTGCCGAACTAACTGATTAATGTTTTGTATCCAACTGCTGTTAGAAATCTGGAATGTGTTTCGATATTTGGATGCATGAAATATTCTTTATGTCTTTTATCTTTTGATCTGAAAAGTCTCCATCATGAACATAAATATGTATCAATAAATTAACACAATGACGCATAAAATCTTCCTACCGATACTGATGTTTCTATTTTTAAAACGATGCTTTAGATAAGTTAATCAAATACATTCTTCCTTTTCTATTTATAAGGAGAGTAGAATTTGAAAGGTAAAACAATATCATGAGAGGTAGCTTTATAGTATTTGATCCTTTAATTCACAAGAACAATGCTTTACGAGTTTAGTTGCACATAAGTTTTCATGTTTGAATATCAACAAAGATTATCTTCAATTTGACGATAATGTTGTGTTTTCAAAGCTGCAACTAATTGACTGTTCTGGTTCTGGGTATCTTTATTAGACTGAGCATGAATATTTTTTAAGTCTTCAATCTTCAGGAAAATATGAAGTGCAATTCATTTAAACAGCTCTCAAGTGTTTTTTAATCATAAATAATATATTTTGTTGTTTGTATTTTAAAACGACAGATAACGCTACTAAAGTTTTATGGTAACCATTTTTGTTTAATTTCGCACAAAGCTACACGAGGTTTCATTCTCCATGGTTCAGTTATTTGTTTATTAATTTAATTTCCTACAAGCTTTTCTTTGTTTTGAATTTCACGCAACGTTACACGAGGACTATCTGCGCTAGCCGTCCCTAATTTAGCAGTGTAAGACTAGAGAAAAGGCAGCTAGTCATCACCACTCACAGCCAAGTCTTGGGCTACTCTTTTACCAACGAATAGTCGGATTGATCGTCACATCACATTGTAACGTCTCCACGGCTGAAAGGGCGAGTATGTTTGATGTGACAGCGATTCAAACCCGCGACTCTCGGATTACGAGTCGAGCGCCCTAACCACCTGTTCCTATTATTGGATATACACACACGCCAAACTTTTATCCTGTACATTAATTAAATTAAATTTAAAATCTGTACACTGGCGACTAAAATCAAGGTCTCTGTACTTTGAAATTTAAAATCAGAGTACATTAACACAGACAATTAAAATATCTGAATTTGTAATATCCGGAAACGTAGAGTATAAAAGTATTTGGAACACGTGAATAACATAAATCATGATATAATGGGCGTGAGGTGGGGCATGTCATTGGCGTTTGTAGTGGAGGGGTCAAGAAGGGCATTTCCTCCCTGGAACATTAGAAACACAATTCTTTCTTTCTTCATTCAGCATATTTTCATTTCACAATATCACCCCACCCTGGATAAATTTCTGCAGGCGTCTTTGAAGCGGGTGCTTCAGTTACGTAATAATAACTTCATACAACGAAAATATTTAACCAACATACTTTGCTGAGCTCTCCATTCTAATAAAGTGCTTGAGTGGGATAACGCATCCAACTGAAAATAACAAAAATGACAACGATTAACAATTAACAAGCATGTAAATAATAAATAATTTATAAAAATATTACAAAAATAATAACACATGTTAAATAATGCCACACGAATTCAAAAGTGTAGAATTCACGGTATCTAATATTTTTCTTTTTTTATGGGGAGAAGTAATTTCTCGAATAGAACAGGTGAGAAATTATATTATGCTTTAAGCTAAGTTTTCTAAAATAAAAAACGAATAAACATTTGAATAATGGAAATTAATATTGTTGAATTATATTGTAAGTTTCGTTGCAACTCTTATCTACATCAAATAAAAATCTGGTTACATTCAACGAAAGACGGTTAAGTAACCAGTCAATAGTTAACAAATAACTTTGATAGTGCTGTTGTTTGTTAGGTTGTTTGTTGAACACTACCTTTAAGGGTCAATTCCTACATTTGAGATGTCTATACTCTGACAGTACAAACGACATTACTTGTTATTTCTAGACATCAGAATTATCCCAACAACACCAATAAAAAGGCTAAACTTGCCACATTCTTCATTGCAAGCTGTCTCTGGTATAAAGACAAACCACATAGTGACAGAGATCCTTTAGTCTTTACATACCTTCCTTCAACTACACAGAGTATTAGCACTATCCAATGCAACATAACCTTACTGACAAGAGAAAACACATCTCTCAACATTTTTATCACTCCACTTTCAGTTTATTTCAAATGTTAAAGGAATTTCAAAGACAGTCCAGTACATTCCAAATTACAAACAGAATCAATCACCTTCACTTGTACAAACTGACAGAACTGGTCTGTGTTGGCGAGCTATATGTCTTGCATGTGATTATATCACTAACTTATAGAATCTCTCCAGTTCTACCTTTCAGGTAAAAGGCCAAGTTACATCAGAGTGCATTATTTATTTATTTGCTTTACTAGCTGTAAACATTTCTGACTTGTTTGCAATGACACCCTTAACCCCTCAGTTCTTAAACACCTCAACTTCCCAAATCACAATGGCGTTGGCAACATGGGTGTACTGGTATTATGACATGATCCCCACAAAAAAGTATCATTGCAAAATCCAAGAACATAAACTTATAGTTAACTAAATTTTTGCACCACATGGAAATAATAAATGTTTTTAAAGTGATTATTATCTTCCCTGTATTTCACTTTTCCACTCCTGTTACCATGACATCATATACATATATTCCCTGATCAATATTCTTTTCATAATAAATTTTTTTTTTTTGCTTATGGAAAAATATTATTTACAGAGTTGTGAGAGCATCATACAGTTTTTTTATATATTTTTTCGTTTGTGTATGTTATAAATGAAACTAGTAATAAACTGTCAATGACATATATATAAGTTTTTATTTTCTTTATACAAACAGACAAAGAAAGATAACAGCTCTTGCACATCAATTAAAAGTACAAAAAATGTTTGTTCTGAAGTTTTTTTCAAATAATTTATGACAAACTTTTATAAATTAGTGACAGGTTATGATGACTGTAGAAAAGTGTATCCAGTATTGTTAAACTGAATGAACAATTATCAGTGTTAGATTTTACTTCCTACAGTAGAGTTACCCTGGGTGTAATAATGTCTCCACTAATAAATAATATGAAATTGAAAAGTCCCATTATTCATTTGTTTCTGCTATATAATGCTAATCATAGTACAATATATGTGCATCACTTACTTATTGGATTTGTTTCTTTTTATATAATTGCTGTTTGTGTATGTATGTGGTTTATTAAGAAATTCTCAAATGTTAGTAATATATCAAGGAAAATATATAGAGGATAATGTAAGTTAAAATAATGTATTCACCACTAACTGATTCATTGCTATTGTGATATAATGCAGTTTGTAACTTAATTATTCATATATGTTTATATGAAATTTAGTAGTCGAGTTACATTTATAAAAATAATTTATATAATCCCAGTGAATTAATATTCAAGGTTCATCCAATTTATAAGAAAACGTTTAGCAAAGTATACAGATGTTTGGACGGCCTGGCATGGCCGAGCGAGTAAGGCGTGTGATTCGTAATCCGAGGGTCGCGGGTTCGCGCTAAACATGCTCGCCCTCCCAACCGTGGGGGTGTATAATATGACGGTAAATCCCTCTATTCGTTGGTAAAAGAGTAGCCCAAGAGTTGGCGGTGGGTGGTGATGACTAGCTGCCTTCCCTCTAGTCTTATACTGCTAAATTAGGGACGGCTAGCACAGATAGTGATGATTCCAAAACAAACATACAGATGTTTGTTTAAACTATTGTTACACACCGATTGTTTCCACAAATTCCGAATAAACTTTATCATAAACCTAATTATGTGGGTGAACAATAAAATATTAGATATAACTGCATGTGTGTGAAAGTCAGCACCTGGGTGTGTAATCTTATAGCAGAAAGTACATTTGTTTTTATTCAGGACATTTACTTTTCTCATAACGTTTTCAAATGCATTTGGGAACACAAACTCATCCATATAAGAAAAAAGCATGGAATTAAGATAAATAATATTTTTGTTTTAAAATTTCTCTGATCATCTTTTCAGGTGAAATTAAGAGCATGGTCATTCCTTTACATAACCAAACCAGAAAAAAAAAATTGTTTCCATAAAACAATTAGTCTGAGGGTTACCAATGGGGATCATCAAATCCATTAGTTGCAAAAAGTTGGGGACATTATAAACCAAACATTTGAGTAAACTGAGGGTTCACTACATTATAAACAAAAATTTAGAGTATAAAGAGGGTTGAGTACATTTTACTAAGACAATTCTGAATAATCACTTCAAGAAATGTTGCAATAACCATATCAGATATAAGTAGTATTTGAAAGGAATGTAAGTGAAGGACATGTATAACTTGTCTGATGTCATAGGAACTACAACGCTGCCGAAAAATGGTCACTTTCAGAAAGGTTATTTAACACCCCATTTCTACACAAAATTTTGACATTGGAAAACAAAGCAATACATGTACAGATCAACTTGGAACGTCAAAATCATCCAAAAAGAGACCTGAAAGAAGTCATACCCCTCACCCACGGTACTGAAAGTGCAGCATCTTGCAACAGATGAGAAAACATCAACATGGATGTCAGTCAGCAACAAAATGCATCTTCATCGGCATGTACCATAATAAAAGAATATGCTCATCTCAAAAGTGCCATAAGTCACATATACACATGCTATTTCACAATAAATTCATTCAATCATTGAATTTCTAAAGCATCTGGAGACAAACAATGACATAACAGTCAATCGTTCACTGATCAGACTGATGGAGAATTATCAACCTTATACGCTGAGACTGATTAAGGAAAGTAGACAACGACTAGTGATGTATTCTTTACATAGCTGTCTTACAATAGAACTTTTTCCAATAGAAACTATGTTTGATCATCAGATATTATTTGACTGTAACAATATTGTGATGTATTCAACCTCTCTATATTAAGATTATTGTTTTATTCTAGTTGTTAGAGATCATTCATTATTGTTAGAGGGTAAGATATAAAATTAATAACTACTACTCACATTCTGTACAGATCCTGGCCTTGAGGTAATATCCTCAACTGGCCAAGTCTGGTCCACTTTTACTTTTGAAGCTCCGTGCTTGTTTCTGCATAAAGAAATCACATCAGATCAAATATTTATTGTCTAAGGTTGTTAACATCGTGTCTGGCTAAAAATTCTTTAAATACTGTTTAGTTACTACATTATTTAATATAGAGTGAGAGCTTTTTCGGTTTACTCAGGATAAGTTGGTGTGGGGGGTAACATTTGACAACACACTTACGTACACTCTGACGAATAGGTTAATATCAATCCACTAAGGTCTTTTTAAGATTGTTTCTAATACAAAACTGTAATTTTCTCTCTTGAATTGTCTCCCAGTAGCACAGTGGTATGTCTTGGGATTCACAGCACTAGAAACCGGATTTTCGATACCCGTAATGACCATGGTGGAGCTTTGTGCCGAATTCTAAACAAACAGTCTTAAGTTGTAAGTGTCCATTCTGTATGCTGTATTTTTGTGTGTATTAACGTTGTTAAAATGTCTATTAGAATAAGAACAAGTATATCATCATATACTGTATAAACATTTCAGAATATTTAACTTACTGTTGATAACTTAGTAGAAAGAAACATTTTCATAAACCACCTGAAGAAACATAGATTCACCATTTGAATATTAAAATTAGTCAAGGTATTATATCATTCAGGTTTCGTCATTCTTCGTATGTTAGTAATAGATGATTTAAATATTTTATATATATATATATAAACTTCAGAAGACATTTTCGAAGATTTTTTTGTAAATAGAAACCTGTTTTATATATTTAGCCATCCTTCCTCACTTTTTTGTATTATTATGGATTGTCAGGTTCATGGACTGAATACTCTGTAGTTGGTGATGAATTTGAACAATAAATGGACATAACAAAATTCAATCATGTTAAGAATAATATATTTTAAAAAAAGTCAAATGAATCTAAACCCACACATATGACAAAAACTTGGTACAATGTTGTGTATCACAATTGTTTATAAAGCTTCAAATAACTTATTTCCTCTAAAGCATTCGTACACGCTTGTTTAATAACTTCAGAATTCAACTGACAAGGCCTAACATGCACAGGTGATTACGGTGCACGACTTGCAATCTGATAGTTGCGAGTTCATATCACCATCCTACAAAACATACTTGTCCTTTCAACTGCAGGGAGCATCACAAAGTCGTGATCAATCCCACTAAACATTGAATAAAAGAGTAGACAAAGAACTTAGAAACTGAAATAAGACTTCTCTTATTTACACAGAATATGTCAAACCACTGTAATGTCAAAAATATGTTGTTTCAGAAGGTAATCATTTATAAAATTATGTAAACTAAACAACACAATAGTTGTGCTTGTACTCAACAGTAAAGCCAATATACCATCAGGGAGGAAGTTGTCATTTAATAGTATTCTTCAACACACCATACACGTTAAGGAGTTGACTGTCACTCTTATAACAAGCCCATACCTTAAAGCGTAAAAATAATCTGTGTCTTCAATGTAGCATTGTTTCTAGAAGTTTCCTAGGTTAATTTATGAATAAAAGTGTCTTGAACAGTTTTCAAAAAACTTGTCTTCCTAACGGATTGATTCTAGTCTTTCCCGATCTGTATGCCCGAAATTAAATCACCCATAATTATGATTTCATTAACTCTTTCAGCATGAGTTCGATCACGGAGACTGACCTTGTAACCACTTCGTGCTGTTTATAGTGTTCATGCTATAATTTTTTATTTGTTATGTATATGCTCACGAAAGTTTGCATATTAACAGTAAATATTACAAGACTTACGTACTCAAAAGTTTTACTATTCTTAAGTGTGTGTATGTTTTCTTATTGCAAAGCTACATCGCGCTATCCGCCGAGTCTACCGAGATGAATCGAATACCTGGTTTTAGCGTTGTAAATCCGTAAACTTGCCGCTCTACCAATGGGGTACTTATAAAACTGACCTTCACAAAATGATCTGTCTCGGCTGTGTTAATAGATCAACATATTTTAGAATACAATTATCTTTCAGTTATAATACATTATATATATATATATATATATATACGTTATTACTGTTTACAAATAAGTTCTTAAACTTTGTTGTTGTTTTTTAACACAGAACAGTAAATAAAAAGGGTGAGAAAAGCCAGCATTAGGTAAGGAAAGAAAGAAGCCCAGAAAAAGGAAGAACGTATCGAAGTGGAAAGTAAACATCTAGAGGCTTAAAACATTACATGAAAGCAGCTGCTCTTTCCAATTATTACACTTTAACTCATAAAACCACTTTTCATAAAAAGAAAGTTCTGCCAGCTAAACAGAAACCTGTAACCCTAAAGTTGAGGATACTATTAAAAATGCAGTTCCTGTAGTTCGATATCTTCTGGCAGATTGAACAGAAACTTCATCAAAATCATCAAGGCTTGTCTTCCATTTCTATAAACACCTTATTATATTATGTCCTGTTGTTGGAGTTTGAAAAATAAAAAGAGGTAACACCCAGTGCATCTGTGTCCACATATGGATGTAGTTTTACCAGATCATTCGATGTTGTTGATTTGGCCACTGATAGAAGGGCTGACGTAGTTAGGGAGAATTTAAACTTTTTGTGTCTGTTGGTTCTGTAATTTCATAAACGACACTTCTAATCTCCAACCCGTACGTATTTTACGTGATACTAGAGCGACTCAACTACAATTGTTAGAGGGCATATTGACTTTAGGTTCGAGTTCTGCCATTGCTGGTCTATCATCATTTAGGGTATTGAAGGTAGCTTTGATGATGTTCTTCTTCATAACATTTATTTAACATCAGACCTAGTTTCGAGACCAGTTGTGAGTGGAGTGAGACCTACTTTGCCAATTAATAGTATGTCATTATTGTTGGGGAAATTTTGTTAACAAACCCAGAATGGTTAGTGAACCGATCACTGTTTCATATAAAGATGATGTTGTTGTTGATAAGAATCCATAAGTTTCTTTCATGTGCTGGGAGTTGAGTTTAGGCAAAGAAATTAAGCCAAAAAGATATGTTTTGGACCCAAAGAGAATCCTGTGAATAACTGTTACCACTAACAACTCATTGGTGAGTGACAATGATGGAAGTGAGGAATCTTATTCAACTGGTGAAGTTTATTTGCGAGAAGTAAACTGATCACTGAGCAGGAAAATGATCTGCAGATCTCTTCATAATTTAAATTCGCACTTCGAAAAGATGAACTGAAGAAAGTTCCAAACGGCTATTTTTCAAAAATGATGTGATCATAAGAAAATGGAGATTACCAAATAAACCAGCTTCAGAGAACTGGGCTAGTTTATCAATTTGTTTTCCAAAAGTGTATTGTTGTGATATGTTGAAAGTCACACCAAAACGTGTGACAAAATTACAAGACATTTCTTTTGGCTAAAAACTATTTAAGAGATTTCTCGGTTTTGTGAAACCTTTCATTTCTGTCAATTGGTCAGAAAACCTTACCAGAAAATTCCCATTGCTCCTTTAAAATCTGTCCCAACTTTCGAAAAACATCTGGGTCATGTAATTATTAATTACGTTATGACAATAAGATTTGTGTCTTAGCACATTCACGTGCTGTGTAAATTTAGTCTCATATGGTTGTTTGTATTAATTATCGTGATATTTAAAACTGTATGATTTTTTGATAGTGTATTGTATTTAATGTGTGTTACGTCAATTTTTAAATGTCTAAAGAATGAGGTACAACGGATTTATCGTTGTACGTTTATTTTAATGCCAACGCTTGTTTCATTATAGTTTTCTCGTGACATATAATTTAATGGTCTGTAACAAACTCTCACTGAAATTCTTTGTCCTTTATTATGATAAATAGAAACCTAAATGGATTTAATCCCCTTGCTGTTGTCTAGCTCATATTTTGCATATAATGCACACCTCTGCCTCTTTTGTACTCTATTCCTATTAAATAGCCTCTAATCTTATATTTCAAAGATTTTGTGTCATCAAAACCATTTATGTTTAACCATTTCTCAGTTATCTCATTTTGTCAAATTTACCTCTTTAAACCGTGCACTGCTATAATAATCAACTTAATTTTTTATACGTCCACCATTATGACTACTTCTATACCCACTTCTAATGGGAAACGTTTCTCTGCCTCAATTTCTTTTTGCACTTAGTTTATCTTAGCACTGACACCTATCTCGAATACTTAAACCGCAAAACCTTTATCTCTGCTAACCCCTTTATATTGCCTGTTCTGCCAGTTATATCCCTCACCTGTTTCCATAGGTGGCGAAATCAGATTCTTTTCTCCCAATTTACCCACATCTTGTCAGGGAACCACCTATAACTATAGCATCCTCAAGTTTATCTTTCACTTCCTTTTCTGAATTTTTTGTCTTCCTTCTCTCCAAATGAAGACTTGACATGACCAGATAGTATAGGAACTTGACTCGTTATCTATCAGTCACGGGTTCGAATCCCGGTCACACCAAACATGTTCACCCTTTCATTCGTCTGTGTGTTATAATGTGACGATTAATCTCACTATTAGTTGGTAAAAGAGTAGCCCAAGAGTTGACGTTGGATGGTAGTGACTAGCTGCTTTCTCTCTAGTCTTACACTGCAAAATTGGAGATGGCTAGCGCAGATAACCCTCATGTAATTTTCAGCAAAATTCAAAACAAATCAAACTCTCCAAATACAAGTGTTCGTTGTCTGCTGAAACTCAAATTTCTTGCTCAATAGAAGAGACTCATTACAATTAAATTTATTACTTTTAGTTCTAATAATGAATCATTAAAACACAATATTTTGAATAAACTAGTTAGGCCTGGCATGGCCTAGCGCGTTAAGGCGTGCGCTTCGTAACCGAGTCGCGCCAAACATGCTTGCCCTCCCAGCCGTAGGAGCGTTAGAATGTGACGGTCAATCACACTATTCGTTGGTAAAAGAGTAGCCCAAGAGTTGGCGGTGGATGGCGATGGCTAGCTGCCTTCCCTTACATTACTAAATTAGGGACGGCTAACTAGTAGCTTTGTGCGAAATTTCAAAACAAACAGAATAAACTAGTTTAAAGATCACAATAATTTAACACATTTAATGATTTACCAGTGAGTTGAAATATACCTAAGCCTAAAGCACGGTTGCTACTGCAGCCTTTATTTTTTAACTCTTCTACATAAACATAAACATAAACTTTGAGAAAAATATCTTTATTTTTATCTACTAGGGGTATTTCGCTGTTACACATGATAACTTGTATAGAGCTAACTATCTCTCCTTATAAGCCATTTGCCTCTGGCAAAAAAGGTTCAGAGCAGGTGTGCGATACATTAACCCTTATTTTTTGATTATTAAAAAAGTTGGAAAATCATTACTGAGATAAAAGCTATTATATTAAATTAGAGTCAATTCTAAACGTAAATTGGAAAAAAAAAAATTTAAAACAATGAGATACGGTGCTTAAAAGAACGACCTACTTTACTCTGTTTCCAAATCTAAACACATTGAAAAACTTTCTGCGGAAATTCTTTGCCATGGTTCTTTTACAAATTTATTTTAGTGAAACTTGTTGCTTAGAGACAGGTGAGTTTTATTTTTGATGTAATTACGTATAGGCGGTGTTTCTATTGGATACTGTAACAAACCAACGTTGTTTTAAATTCGGTAATAATTGTTACTACTGCGTTGTAAATTAATTTTGAAATACAAAAAAAAGGTTAGATATAATGGTAATAAAATTTAGGAACCTTTATTTCCACCCAATTTTTCAAGCAAAAACCCTTTCTTTCAAGTTATTTCTGTTAAATATACACGATTCGAATATCACTAGAATATAACAAGTAGAAGAATTTTTTTTAAATTCGCCCAAAGCTACTTAAGTTTTTCTAAAAAATTCTTAGACGTTTACAAAACTGTGAACATTTTTTTCGTGTAGAAAAAAGACGCAAATCTGCGTTCAACAGTTAACGGAAAAGCAGAGAAATAAACATCAATTTTTCTATTGAAAACCAGAGAAAATCCTATTTAGTATGGATAAGCACCCTGGCTCCCTCTAGGTTCTAAATTAACTAATTAGCTGTGATTCGATTCAATTGAAATACACACAATCATTGGGTCGTTTATTCTTTATAGTAGTAAATATTATAGGATTTCGTGTATTTGTCTTCGTTGAAGTAAGCCTTATTTCCCTGGCTATTAAAGTTAAATTACTTAATATTTTCTTTTCTTTAGTATTTATAAAAGTTTCTCTAGCGGTTACTGATTTTAATAAATACTGTACTAGAAAACATGATTTTAAATGATAAAAGTGCTGTTATATTTATCAGTATAAGTTACTATATACATACATCTAAACACACACACACACACACACACATATATATATATTGTCATTTAAATCATCTAACTGAAGAACATCATCTGATTCGAGATTATAGATCACTGAAGGATAATTCTTAAATTT
>VWRL01001256.1:0-49966 GCA_011833715.1 Carcinoscorpius rotundicauda
GTGTTGAACGTTGAACTTAAACAACTCGTAGTCTATTATAGAAAAAAAACACACCTACAAATATCATATCAACTTACAATTTGGTTTGAAAAATGTACACTTGATTAGAATCTTGTTGAGGTTTATACAATCATGTACACACTAGGATAAGGCTATCAGATTAAGCAACAAACTGGGATGTAACTTACAGAAATAGTTACAAACTACGATGTAACTAGAAGAAAGAGGTGCAAGCTAAGATGTAACTAACAGAAAAAGATAAAAGTAGGATGTAACAAACAGAAGTAGCTACAAAATAGGATGCAACTAATAGAAAGTGTTACAAACTGGGATGTAACTACTAGAAACAGGTACAATCTAAAATGTGACTAACAGAAACTGGTACACACAGGGATGTAAGATTTATATATAAGAATCATATTTTTGTTTTGACGATATTCTTAAAACAGTTTATAATTCCAAACGACTTTCTAACTGTCGTTTTAATTTTCCATTAAGAAATCCAGTCTGAAGAACAAACGTGAAATATGTAAAACGTATTTTGGTTTTAAAGTTTTTAATTAAAAGAATATTTTTAAACTGTATAAAAGTATACATATAACACAGTAATAAAAATACAAACCCAAACACTAGATAGTTTATACCCTTTGACCCTCTTCTTTCAGCTGTGGCTACTCAAAACTAAAATTTAGATATTGTTATAAATAACATGATTTATAGAGGGCAGTAGTATCAACTTACTTCGTGTAGTACATTTTCAGCCATTGTTATGGTTTTTGATAATCATGAGATATTGTACGGAAAACAGGTAATTATTGATAGAAGATTTATAGAGTTAATACGACGCAACGACGACTCTGAGAAACAAAGAGTTTGTATTAAACTGTCGTCTTTTACAAGGAATTTGTATATTTGGAAAAAAATTTGACTCGAATCTTAAAACTTTGGATCTGAAGATGTCCATTGTCATTTACTTGAAATTTGTAATTTTTGAAAGAACTGGGACTTGAGCCTTTAAAGTTAGGATCTGAAAGCTCCATTTTGCATCTATGTTATGTTTATCTGTTTTGAGCGTACAATTATACTGTGAGCTGTCTGCGTTCCATTACTAAAGGGTAAACTGTTGCTTTATACGTCCTGAATTTACCGATGTAATTTGTTTATGCGCATCATATTTATCGGGCTAAAAGTGAAAAAGTAGTGACATAGTTACTTGAAAAGTGTCATTCTTAATTTAATATTTGTATTACCTCTGTTTAGAATATACTAGCTGAAATACCTATTTCCTGGACGTAAGTTATGTAAATTCGTGGTTATTCTAGAACATGAAAAGTTGCTTCCCTTTAATGTAATGGTATAAAACGCAAATAAAAACTGCAAAACACAAAATGTGGCCCCCCAGTGGCTCAGCGGTATGTCTGCGGACTTACACGCTAAAATCCGGGTTTCGATACCTATGGTGGGCAGAGTACAGATAGCCCATTGTGTAGCTTTGTGCTTAATTCAAAATAAATAATAACAAAATGTGAAACCGAAAATTTGAACGTATCCCCACATCGACTTAACAAATCTTCGTAGACATATTCAGTTTTGGTCGGTCAATAAGGGGCGAAGTAAGTGTAAAAGAGAAACTCATGAAAACCGTAAGCCTCAAATAGGTCCATGTGTTTCCACCCATGGACCATGAACCCATTGAACCACCATACCTAGTTTGGTGAAGATCCACCTTCCAGCGGTTAATGATAAAAAAAACGCTCATAAAACTGCAAAATACAGAAGTGAAATATTCTAAGTATCTCTTCATTGACCCGATGAACTTCTGTATTGCTGTTTAAACTGAAATTCTGAAACCCTTAGGGCTATAAAAACTGATAAAAATTAAAAAAAAACAAGTACGTTTTCTTATATAATTTATCTCATTGTTTAAAATGTGACAATATTTTTATACTTTTAGATAATTTGTCTCATTTCAGTTCCATCTGTATCCATTTTTAATGTGTGATGAACTGTAAACATGGAGAAATAATTTTTAAAAAAAATGACCAATATCACCAAAACTGATACCCCATACGAAACAATACTTTAAACAGTTTACATGCGTTTATTCAAGAAATGTTTGAAACATTCAGTATCTAGTGTGACCTCCACGGGCTGTGATACACTTCTGACACGATTTGGCACACTTCGAATCAGTCTATCAATGTTGTCTTTGGGTATGGGAGCCCACTTTTCCAGCAGGGGTTGTCGGAGTTCCTGTACATTCTGAGTGCTGCCGTTTAATAACACACCTCGACAATATATCTCAACAATGTTCAATCGGATTTATATCTGGAGATCTGGCGAACCACTCAAAAGTCTGTATTTCTTCCTCATCAAGAAAGTCCATGCACAGTCTGGCGAAGGGGGCTCGCGCGTTAACCTGCATGAAAATGAACCCATCGCCGACAGCACCGGCAATAGGCCTCACAATGGGTTCCAGAATTTCGTCTCTATATTGTCGTGCGTTTATAGTACCTCTGTTGAATATGAGTAAGTCGGTGCGACCACCCAATCATATGCCTGCTCAGATCTTTACAGAACCATTAGGGAAAAATCGGTCTCCTCGACGTCTCCACACTCTTGCACGTCCATTATTATGAGACACAGTGAACACGTAAATAGTTAAACACACTAACCCTAACGTTTCACAAAACTGTTCGATTACGTGTTGGATAAGTTTTCAAAACAAACATTTAATTCGATTTGAATCTTAATTATTTTATATGACGTTCAAGCATGCTAACTAAAGATGTTTTGTTTAATTATTTTATTAAAATGTTAAATTAAGACAAATTAAATCATAGTCTATAGATATATGTTGCGGCTATGCTTAAAACCCTCATAAAAGGCCAATATTTGATTTTGTAAGGTCTACATTAGAGTTAACACTAAACTAGTTGTTGTTTAAAAACGTAGAAACGTAAACCCTCATTTTACTAAATGTTTTCATAGCGTGTCAAATTGAGTTAAACTGGGGTATGGTAAAGAAAAAACATTTATAAACACAATCCTTTAAGTATTATATTTCATGTTCTATAAACTAGGTTTTCAGTAACACGTGTCTTGAAGGTCAGAATTGGTTTCCACAAAATTCTTTAACTTGCTCATGCTCACTGAGTTGTAAACAATTATTATACAACTTAATTATTTACAATTTGTTACACTCTTATAAGTTACAAAAACACAATGTGCTCATTACCTTTGAAGGAGTTTCAAAATGACAGGGTTTATAATTTTGTTGTTTTCTGACATTAATTATATTTGCTCAGGCTGCAAGCTGAGAAGTGATGCACTAAATTAATTTTGATTATCCTTTATTATGTTTATAAAGAATACTTAATTATAAGTTCCAATTGAAATTGCTAGGTTTATCAGTAGCTTTACTTAAAACCTCTATATACCTACCTTGTATACATATAATAATCATTAGTGAAACACTACTTAATAATAACAGTAATTTCAGTCTACCAGGATATCAATGTATTAATAAACCTAAGAGCCCAGGTCGCAGAGGTATCGCTATACTCCACTTGACTAATTTTAATGTGTCATTTCCCGACTTCTGCATTGACACAACTAATGAGTTCATTCTTGCCTCCATAAATCTATCTTCCTTAATTAAAATAGCAATCTTAGGCATCTATATTTCCCCTTCCACCACCCCCGATACGAATTTACTCCTACAAGTAGTTAATAACTTCCCGTACTCAATTATTATTGGCGATCTCAACTCTAAACACCGCAATTTTAACTGTAGGTCAATTAACCGAAATGGCGTAATTCTCAACAATTTTATTTTTCAGCATGATCTAATAGTAGGTAACAACAACATCCCGACTCATACTCACCACGATGGGACCCAAGACATACTTGACCTTGTACTCTATACGCCTAGAATTTTCCCCTTCATTCAGGATTTCACAGTTCACCAGGATATTGGAAGCGACCATTACCCCATATCTATAACGATAGATATCGCCGATCCTCGAACCCCAAATACTCAACCATACCTATTTGATTTCTCTGGAACCAATTGGAACTCTTTCTGGGAATTTCTTGACCGTAATTTACTTCCAGTCATTACTCAGGCCAACGACCCTGAATCTATCAACGAATATTTATTTCACATCACTAACGCAACAACTGATGCTATTCGTAAAACAATTCCAAAACGTCGTATTGATAATCATCCAAATTCATGGAAACTAACCAGGGAAATACACTCACTGATTACCAAGAAGCGCAGTCTGAGACGTCAATTTACAACTTCCCGAAACCTCACGTTCAAAACCCAAATAAATCGTGTGACCAACCTTATTAGACGCCGCATTGACGAGCAAAGGGATCAAAACTGGACCGAGTTTTGTGAATCACTCGATAATTCTTACAAGGATCCGGCCATATTCTGGAAAAAGTTTAAAAGTATTTGCAATGACCGCTCAACCAACAGGATCCCCAATCTAAAACACAATAACATTGTTGCTACTAATGACCTCGAAAAAGCCAATTTGCTAGCTGAGTACTATAAACAGGTTTTCGCCACTCCTAACTCGCCGCTCTTTAATCACACTCATCTGTGCACTGTTCGAAATTTCATTCAAAATAATATGGATGCGTTCAGTTCTCAGTTCCCGTGCTGTTTACCCCACAGTAACAATGTCTACAGCACTGCCCTTCAACAATTAGCTAAACCCATTACACCGGCTGAGATCAAATTGATTATTAAAACCTTTAAAAATAGTGCCCAGGTGAGGTATCATTCTCAAGAAAGCTTCACCTTTATTCTTAAAACACCAAACAGCTTTATTCAACCTTTCCTTTTATTCAGGCTACTACCCACCTCCGTGCAAATCACCCATAATTAAAGTATTACCTGAAACAAACCCTGCTTCCAGCAATCCCAAAGATTATCGACCCATCAGCCTAATTAATAACATTGGCAAACTGTTGGAAAAAATATTAGCCAATTGTATAATATGGTATTTGGAAAACGAAGAGCTACTCTCAGAAATACAGAATTGTTCCAGGAAAAATAGACAGACAGCTGATCATTTAGTTCGGTTAACCGAATCAGTTACACAAGGATTCAACAGAAATCACACCACAGTTGGATTATTTTTAGACGTGAAGCAAGCCTTTGATTCTGTCTGGCACTAAGGGCTTAAATTTAAACTCTTTCAATTTAACTTTCCGCCCACCATAACTAGATGGTTAGCCAGTTTCCTCGATAATAGAACAGCAAAAGTTAGAATCCAAAATGCTACTTCTCATACTGTTCGACTCTCAGCAGGTGTTCTCCAAGGGTCTGTACTCAGCCCTCTGTTGTATATTCTCTGTCAATGATATCCCCTTCCCGCCACTTAAATATACTTATGCGTCGCAATACGCCGACGATATCGCGGTAAGGAGCATGTCACGTGATCCCCTCCTCGCGACCACGAAGGTCCAAACCACGTTAAATAAGATTACCGCCTGGTGTAATACCTGGCGGGTTGAACTTAATGCTTCTAAAACACAGGCCATAATATTTAAACTCAAAATTACGAGGAAAAACAAATCTCTTTCCAAAGTTAAACTGAAATTGGCGAACACCGAAATTAAATCTTTGTCTACTGTTAAATTCCTGGGCATTATATTCAATAGAAAGCTTACATGGACAAATCATTTTCAATCTATCTTTCTAAAGTCTATAAACGCATCTTCTACCTCAGACGCATCAGTAGCATAATCCGTGGTTGTAGATCCAGCACGATTCTTGCCATTTACAGAACCTATATTCGAACAATAATCGAATATGGTAGCATGATCACTGTAAACGCTCCCTCTTCCCATCTTAAAAAATTACAACAAGCCCAGAATCTTGCCATTCGTCTTGCGCTTCGCCTGTCCAGATACACTCCTTTAGTATACGTCGATAGAGCGAGCTCCATCCCCTCTCTCAAGAAGAGACTCGCCTATCTTGCAGCCAAATACTACAAAAAGCAAAAAACCAGACATCATAAAGAAACCAAATTCCACAATTAGCAGCGGTACCTCTCGCCTTATAATTACATACACGCCCTGAATGTAAACTCAAGTGTATAATCATTCATGTTTCCTTTTTCATTTTCAACATTGGGCACTGGTGAGGTTGGTTTCTTTCGGCGCCTCACCAGTGAAAGTGGGTTTTCTCGGGGTACTCCCGTTTTTCCCCCACAGAAAAAATTGTGTCTGATAGGATCTATAGATCCCGGCCCTGAGAAGAGGTTCGTCATTTGGTATCTAATATTTAAATGTACTTTCTGTTATCTATATTTAGTCTTCAAAATTTTAAGTAACCATTATGCCTTGCTGTCACAATACCTGATCATGTCGACGCACTGTGTTTGCATCTCCCTGCTCTCTCCATGTCACAAACAATACATATCGTGAGCCTGTGAGTGTGGTGCCGAGTCTTCCTTCGTCCTCTATACGTCGGGCTGGACCGAACTGATTCTCAGCTTTTCGTGACGCTCCTCCTGTTTAAATTTAATAAACTATTGGCCTCGTGGTCATCCATGACCATCATATTCAGATAAAGAAGTAACTAATAAGCCACTAGAATTTTACTCCAGCATTATTTCCGTAATCGCTTGCTTAATCTATTCTTGCCTTGTGTGGGGTGAAGAGAAACAACAGTTTCTGACCACCCCTTGTTATTTTTCGTTCTAGATTGAACGAAATGATAATTTAACCTAAATTCCTACCCTGATCTGGCCTTGTAGCTTAATATTGGAAAATGTCACAACCAGAGCAACTTCTTGGATATAAAACATGACAATTGTCAGTCAGGTCTTTAAAGAAATCTATGTGGTCTTGATGACATTTTGTAAACCCTGACATAATGTGAGTGAGATTAAGAAGTTGCTGCTTGCTGGTAATATCAGCAGCAGGTTATCACAGAGATGTATTGTTCTTAGTATACATATACAGTAAATGTCATTGAAATAATGCGCTTTATGTAATTTCAGATTACAGCTGTTTCATGTAGGGTGAAATTCTCCTACAGGGTTAAGAACCGAAAAGAACAAACCAACATTTACTATTATGGAGTATATATAGTTGCAAATCTACAGTATCACTTAAATGAGTCTTACAAATCATAATGATCAAATCTGATTGTAAGTACTTGTCTGTAATGGCAGATTCATTTCTCTTAACTTTAACCCTCTGTTCCTTGAAACATTTCTTTACACGTCCCTGAACCAAGTAGTTTAGAAATAGTAGATATTTTTACCTAAAATCACTGAATTAATTTTTATTTCTTGAAAAGTTATAGAAGTTGCTATTTAAGAGATGTTTTCTTGTAGGAAAGACAAATAGAAAGTTCACTAACATAAGTTTTAGTATTAAATGATAAAAAGAAAAAACAAACAAACATCCAAATCAGGTACATATTGCAATGATGTTAAAAAACAGTAGGTATAAAAATTAATTAAAGAAAAATCAAAATATAAGAGCTTAAGAGTATTTACAAGAGGATAACTTAATTTTAAAAGTATAATAAAGAGAACAGACTACTAACATTCATCACTGGTACAGCTCACTCACCATTTCAAACAATACAATAGTCCTCTTCCACTAGATGGTTGGTGTTTAACCTTCCAGTCCTCTTTACCTTAAGATTGATATCTGTGATGCTAAACATCTCTTTTCTTGATCATTTAGTAAAAATGTGTACAAAGAAAGCGTACTCATATCAATAATTTCAACTTACATTCTTTGTCCAGTGAATAATGTCACTCCATGACCTTTGTTCACTGACAGCATTGGTCATCAAACATTTTCAATCATTATTATACTTGGTCAACCAGGAATATTTTAGTTATAACCCATTTAACCTGGACTCTACATACAGTACTAAAACATACCTTGGAGTGGATCCATGACATCGTACTACACCAGTTAAGTGTCTCCTTTATTTCAATTAATTCTATAGCTTCCCCAATGCACCATTTCTTTTATGATTTTTATTTTACGATTTTTCAGTTTTCATTCAGTCCAACCCTTTTTAAAAACAAATATATTTACTTTAGTTTCTCAGATTCGATTATTTTAGTACTGTGATTCTATTTGAATCTTTTCCAGTCTTCGAATTCTGCCGTATTCTCTGTTTCTGTTTCCAAATCTTAGTTTACTTCAAATGTTTAGGGTTCCCAAGTTTATGTTAAAATAGTGTATTGAGTAAGATAGAGAAAAATGATACTTTTCTATAGACCGTTACAAAGCAAAATAATAAGGATAAAAATCATTTGTGAGTCAAATCTAACACATAGTACCTCAGTACACACCCACACTATCCCCTTACTATGTGTGTTATGTTTTAGGTTCTTTTCTCTTGGATGAATTGCAGTCACACATACAACTCGTCATAATGTTAATGGCTAACTCTATGTAATTAAGTTATCCAGCTCAGACAGTTCTTCTTTTAGTTTGGTTTTTAAAACGTGCAAACAAATAAACTGTCATTTCATGAACCGAAACCGGAAGTGTGTTAGTTTGGTGCCAGATCTTCTCACTACCTCCATATGATCATTCCAACGTACTGGTCGTTCTGAAAGTCCATTGACTAATGAAACTAAAGTGGTGACCTGAAAATGAACAGGTCCAGTAAGGTAAGAGATTGTATATTATCATTAATGACAGCAACAGAAACAAACTCCTACGGTCAAGGTTCTGAAGGTTGTCTTGTGGTCTTTCTACAAAACACGGTAATGTTTCCTTCTTCACCATTCAATAACTTTATTGATGCTATCTTTCTCATAGTTACCAAGACCTGCTAAAAGCTACATCTTGTAATGTTCTTTGGAGAAACACAGTAAGCCAAAAATTAAAGAACAAAACAGGTAAAGAACAAACTATACCTCAGTAACGAATGACACCATGTGAACTAGATGTACTTCCAAACTGAAATTAAAAGTAACAAGTATTTTCATTTCTTGCTTTTATAGTTCATATGTCATGCTGTGTTCTAGCCAGGAAGGTGCATAATTCTACTCGTGATTCATGGCATGCGCACGTTTTACGGATTTCTAGTAATCGTCTGGATAAATATCATATCACTCATATTTGCTTAGATAAACATTCATCCATGTTATGATCGCTAGTATTTGCCAGGATAGATACTGTTGTGTGTTACGATCCTTAGCACTTGCCTGATTAAAAATATGCTCAAATTACGTTTTCTTACAATAAATAGTTACAGGTGTTCGTATATCACTCTATTGTCTCAAATACATTGTTCCCAAACTTTTAATCTGTAACAGTTGGGGATTGTGAATAATAAAATACTTCCAGATATTGGTATCATGATTACATTAAAATCTAACATTAATCCTTGTCTTTAAATATTCAACGTCTATAAATACATTTTAAAACTGTATACGCACGTTTCGAACCCAAGAACTTTCATTTTGAGATCAGGTACAAGGTTAGAGGTCATGAATCGCGGAACTGCACTTTTCTGATAACATATACAGCTGTTGTGTACTTGGCATGATCTTGTGTTTAAGGTGTTCGACTCTGAATTTAAAGGTCATGGGTTCGAATCTCATGTGTGTCCTATCCTCCGCTAGGTGTGATTTGTTTTTGAATTCCGGGCAGATATAATTGAGCGCTATCTGCGCTAGCCGTCCGTAATTTAGCAGTATAAGACAACAGGGAAGGCGGCTACTCATCACCTCCCACCGCCAACACTTGTGCTAACGAATAGTGGGATTGCCTATACATTATAACGTCCATAAGGATGAAAGGGCGAGTATGTTTGGTGGGACGGGGATACGAACCCGCGAGACTTATATTACGAGTCGATCGCCTTAACCACCAAGTCAGACCAGGCCCACTTGGGGTAACCGAATTGATAGTGGAGGAAGCTATATACTGTCTACCTTCCCTCGTGGGAATTTTCAATTTTAAAGTAGCATAAATTAAACACCAATTCATGCAATCTAATCTTGATTGAAATATATGTTTGACTCTTGAACAACTATTGTTTGACTGTCGCTCTTGTAACATGCCATCACAACACCAACGTGCAGGGCATTATTTCGTTCAGTAGTTACTGAATTTAGGCAAGGACCTTCAGTCCCACAGTCTGGACCACTGGTAACGGTTGTATTCTTCTCTTTTGTGGTTGTAAAAGTGGAAGTTTGCTTAAAGAAGTGAACAATAGGCCGCAAATACTTTCGTTGTTTAGGCCCGTATTCCTCGGATTCATGGGGTAAGCTAGTTGTTTTTTGTATGATTCTCACTCTTTTTGTTTGGATGACATACAGGTTGGTTCTTCGAAGAGGACCACCAAGATGGCCTCACTGTCCATTTGAAGAGCTATGACGTGTAGCTTTGAAATCGCAGGTCAGTCTTAAAGTCTTGAGCTATGGGTATTTCACTCTCTAGGTTTTCTTGCATTTTGTTTTATACAGTATGACGCCTTCGGCATAAAGGTTCTGTAAGGAAGCGATATAATCCATATCAGGTACAAAGACCAGTGAAATTGATTGGTTGTAGAAACAACTCTAACCGCTACAAACATCACATGAGCAAGAACTTGACCATACTGTTGCTACTATCAAGGGACTGTGATAATAATAATTGCGTTTAAAGGGCCTTGCATAGCCTGGGATTCTTACGTCCTTACGACCATGTTCTTATTCTCTTTGGGTCTTGTGTTTGAGAACTGGAACTACTAACCATACTTCGTTCTTTCAGCTGTGTGTGCGTCATAGTAGTAACAGTCAATCCCACTTTTTCTTTAAGAAAAACTCTTTAGACAGTAAATGGTATGAACCTTTTGCCAGTTACATTTTCAATGGTTTTTGGTTCAAAATTACGGTCTGTTAAGCCTGAATCACTGGGTATCTCCAACATGGCAACTTATCGCATAATGCGCATAATATATCACTTAATTGTACAAAGAAACTTATAAAACGTGTATTGTTTTAATAATAATTTCATTCCTACTGTATACGACAATTTTTAATTGAGTTAAAAAATCAACTCCTCTAGCCGCTACAAACTTCACATGAGCAAGAACTTGACCATACTGTTGCTTCTATCAAGGGACTGTGATAATAATTATTGCGTTTAAAGGGCCTTGCATAGCCTGGGAATCAGTACCTATGACTCGTAATCTGTGAATCACGGATTTGGATCCACATCACCGAACATGATTACCCCTTTAGCCATGGAAGCTTGAAAACTGACGGCCAATCCAACAGTTCTTTTGTAAACAAGAAATTTTTTTTTGAATAAAGCACAAAGCTACACAATGGGCTATGTGTGCTGTGCTCACCACGGGTATCGAAACCCGTTTTTAGCATTGTAAGTCCGCAGACATATCGCTGAGCCACTGGGGGGCATGTAAACGAGAAAACCCAATTTTTTTCAGCAGATGATGTTGACTAGCTGCTTTCTAGTGATGTGTCACTGCTATATTAGGGACGTCTAGGACAGATAGCTCTGAAAGAAATAGTATCGTATCTTTAATAAACTGTGATGTTTATTGGCAAGTTCGATTTTGGTGCTATTATAACTCCGGAGTGATCTTTATTTAATCTTCAGAGATTTGTAATTCACTCGTGTACATTTATGTTGACCTGACAGTGAATTAAAAACTTGTTTCACTATACTTTTTTAAAGCAGACTCTATAGGATGACAGTCTGAGTCAATGTGGATGCAACTCCAGCAGTTGATAAATCAGTTTTCAAATTCATTCATGTTGAATAAAGTAAATGTTTCGTAATATTTAAATTACTGTACATAAGTCAGTTTCTTATGAGAAGGGATGAAAATAATAACCGAATCATTAAAAAAGAAAATATTAAAAAGAAAGTTAATAATTAGTAAGTCAATGACCTCGTGAAGTCATTATACGTATAGTACATTTGTACAGTTTTTTTCCTGCTCAAATGAGAGTCAATACAATAAATAATATACTTGTTTTTACATCTAAATAATAAGAAAAATTTTTCGAAAATCGCTATTTGCATGTAACAAAGAAGAAGTATCAAGAAATATTCTTATTTGATGTTAATTTGACTGTACTGTTTAAAGTAGCAAGGAGTGTTGCTGGTTTCATGGAAACAAGACGCCCAAAAATCAACAGTGGGTGAAATCTGGCAAAGCTTGTTATGATGTTATTAACTGTAAACCGAAAATTGACGGGAATAAGGTGGAAAATAATGGTAAACGATTCCAGGTCCAATAGACAGTTAAGTGAGTCAATTAAATATCACAATAGATGTACTGTATAACTTCTATGTGATCCAGGGCAAGAGAAATGGTATACAACTCGATGGTGAACAGAGAAACTGTAGTGTGGATCCTGCGAGCAACTACTGAGCCAAAACAAACCATGATATAGCATTAATCTTTATTCTGAAAAGTGTGACACGCATGAGACCAATAGTACTGATTTATGCTAGCATGCGTATCTGATTTATCGGTATGTGTATGGGATTAATAATTTATTTACCCTGTTACAAAAATTACAGATCTGGCGAGTTCAACACCTTGAAATATGCATTCCATTGTCATATAAAAGATGGCGTTTAAAAGATGCAACCAAGGTTGTTCTGAAGGAAAGACGTATTTACATAGCTCAAGGAACCTCCTTATCTCTTATATAATGTTTACAGTATTGATAAATCTTGGGTTGCGTCAACTAATTCTTCAGAAATTAAAGGTGAGATTTTAACGTAAACCATCTAATGCGTTATATTTACAGAGAATACCTTAACCAATTAAACAAGACAACATAAAAACAAACAGAATGTTTCAGTCGAACACAATTACATGAAACGGATTTAAAACGCTAAAATCAGAGGTTCGATTTCTCTCGGTGAACTCAGCAGATAACCTGATGTGGCTTTGCTGTAAGAAATACACACTAGAATTATTTCTTGATGATTGGAGCACAAACTAAATGTCAGAATTATCTGTGTTGATGTTCTTATTTTGTATAGCGATTAACTGGATTTGTATGAACATTGAAAAACAAAAACACGATTGATTTAGACCAAGCATCTCATTTATTGTATTCCTTTGAATATAAGCTACGTCAGCCAGTTAAAAGTAGCTGGTGCATTATGCAGACATATTTACATAATGGAGAATTCAAACATCTCATCTTTAAAAGTAAAATGAGTCTTGCCCTGCTTTACTCATCCAGCTCAACTTGACAGTATTAAACCATGGAACATTGTTTGAATACACAGAGGAACCATAACTTTCTTCTACACGTGCACTGGAACATTCCTCTGTTCCTTGTACTCGATCTGAAAAGAACTGCGTAATTTTCTATAAAACATTTGTTTCAAAAGTACGACTGACTAACAAATTCCATACACATGGAATCCAACCGAACTGAGCTGGAGATTTACTTCTTTCTAATGTCTAGGTTATTGATATTTATCAGAATGAAGTAAATATTCTATTCCCATAATGAAAACGTAAAATGGTGATTTCAAAAATTACAGGAACAAGATAGGTTGTGTAAAGTGAAAATAGAATAACAAACACTGAGTAAGCTCAGAAGCTTTATTTTTCAGACATAACATTGACATTATTCCTGCTAGTTAAAAGTATTTATTTTGACTCTTCTAAATATTAGAATTGTTAGAAATTGAGTCAAAATAACAATTTGTAGCTAGAAACTGAATTTCAAACCAATACAGTGGAGAACATTAATAGCTCATTGTGTGGGTTTGTTCCTAACAACAAAATAAATCAACACACAAGTCACTTGTAAAAAATGACTTTTGGTGTAGTTTGAGAAGATATAAATGCAGGTATAAAGTAATAAGACTGAAGTAAAAGAAATTTTAAAAAATATTTCAATGTATATATATATATATACATATATATATAGAAAGAACGGTGTGTGTGTTTACATATATATATATGAATAAAAAGAGTGGTTTTGTACGACTCATAATATGAGGGTTGGGTTCAAATCCCCGTCGCACTAAACATGCTTGCCCTTTCAGCCGTGGTACGCTATAATGTAAAGGTAAATCCCACTATTCGTTGGTAAAAGAGTGGCCCAAGAGTTAGCGGTGGGTGGTGATGACTAGCTGCTTTCCCTCCAGTCTTACACTGAAAAATTAGGGACGATTAGCGCAGATAACCCTCGTGTAGCTTTGCGCGAAATTAAAAAAAACAAACAAACTATTGAGTGGTTACACAGATACCTAACTGACGTACTAATGAATGGTAACACAGATACATACATAACAAACATACTAATGGAAAGTTACACAGATAAAATATTGACCTGTTTCTACATATATATACATAAGAACTTAATAATAAAATTACGATCCTAGTTCATGTTGTTATTGTCATACTAAAGTTTCCAACTAAAAAAATGATTACATTTTAAAAAATCTTATGAATAATGGCGCACGCACACACACACACACACATATATATAAATACAGGGAGCGGCTTGTGTGTTTACATATATATATATATAAATACAAGGAATGGTGGGTGTGTTTATATATATATATATAAATACAGGGAACGATGTGTGTGTTTACTTGCATATGAATACAAGTTACTGAAATTGTAAATGTTTACGTAGTGAACTTTATTGTTTTTTTGTTGATTATAAGCCTTCATATCTTATGTTCGTTTTGTTTTTGAATTTCGTACAAAGCTACTCGAGGGCTATCTGTGCTAGCCGTCCCTAATTTAGTAGTGTAAGACTAGAGGGAAGGCAGCTAGTCATCACCACCCACCGCCAACTCTTGGGCTACTCCTTTACCAACGAATAGTGGGATTGACCGTCACATTATAACGCCCTCACGGCTGAAAGGGCGAGCGAACCCGCGACTCTCAGGTTACGAGACGCACGCCTTAACATGCTCGGCCGTGCCGGGCATATCGTAAGTTAATAAAGTATTCATCTTTTGTTGTAGCATTGGATTCGGTATCATTTATTCTTTGCTTATAAATTTCATCGAGATGGTTGACTTATGTATCCACTCGCAACTGTACCGTCCAGTTTTTAAATACATCTATTATAACTGGTATCTTGTCTTCCCAAACGGTACTCTCTCATACGTTCTCTGAGGGAGTGTTTTATAATGTAAAAACGTGTACTGTTGTGACGTCTGACTTGTTTGTTGGCTATATTTGAGGTTGTACTTTATCTAACAATTAGTTCTACTGTACATTAATAAAAGCCTAGATCAAGAGCTGGTGGTCAGTATTTTTGACAAGTTGGCTTCCCTCTAGTTCATCACTTCATAATTATGGATAACTAACACAAATAGCACCCAGATGGCTCTGAACGAACACAGAAATGATATCTTATTTTATAATGTATCTGTTTAAATCATGAGCAGGAATGGTTGTTAAATAACAATTAAAGAAGAAAGTCAGGTGTGTCTTACAGTAGAACAAAAACAATATAACAACAGAATACTTCATAAGGAAACACAACCAGATAAATTTGTACAGATTTATATGGATGGTGTTCCAGAAGTTTATAAACCTATCTTTTCTGTATGGTCATTATTGTATTTATAACTATAGTTTATCTTCTAAAGTTTCTTCAGAAATGTACCAACAGTAAAGTTTCGTGTTTCACAAGTAGTTTGTAGTTCCTAAACATTGGAGAATAATTGAACATTTGATACTGATACATACATATATCATGTTGATATGAGTCATGTTACCACTAGAATGTATTAAATCTTACACTAATTTAATTTTGTTGCAGTTGAAGCAAATGTGCTGTATAACGTTAAACAGGAAAGTGAAATTACAGGGGCAACAGAAAGCCTGGGGTAACGACCGTGAAAAGTGATCAACATTTATAACAATCCTGATGCTATTACAACCATTAAATCATCTACAGTTTCAATAAACATTGTGTGGAAATGTCTATAAACATGGTGATGGTTATGTAACTTATATGATCTGCACTGTTTTTATACATTCGTTAGATGGGTCGATTTATGGGTGATGAGTTTTGTTGTCAGTCAAATTGAACAAATAAATGATTCTTTATGTGAATAAATATGTATCACTAGTCAAAAACATCAGCCAATACCTCTTGATCTGGTTGTTATCAACAAATAACAGAACTAACCGTCACTTTATAAAGCTCCCACGGCTGTAAAGTCGAGCACGATCGGTGACAGGATGAGAACCCGCGTCCCGCTAGTTGCTAGTCGATAGCCCTGGTCACCAGGGCATTCCACGGCCCTTGGAAATTAGCAAATGTTTTCATGTGTACTTAGGTGTGCACATAGATAGAGTGTTGTTCGTGTTAAAAGTTGGTGAATCCTGTGTTAAACAAAACTTTTTCAGTCTTCATTAGTGCTGCATAATATGGTGAAATTAAGAAAAAAACTGCTCGTGAAGCCGTCTATAAATAAAGTACAACCATAAGAACGATGTGTATAACATATTGAAGAACTAACGAGCCGTGTGGTAAAATTATGTGTTGGTTATTACAACATTATAATGACCAACACAAAGTGTGTAATTTATATTTATCAGAAATCATCTTTTCAGTGATTACTCTGAATTGAAGTGCGACATATGTAATAAACAAGGACATATAGCCAGAAGATGTAACAATTATTATTTGCAAGACTTGTAACACATAGAATTATGAACACCCCAGTTCAAAGTAGGATGGTAAAAACTTGACTGTGCAAGGCTGTGACCTTGAAGTAGTTGGAATGCAAGAAGAAGGACCTATAGAGAATACAAAAATTAGTAACATTGACACTGATAGAACAAATCAAGGAAGATGTAATTAATACATTAAACAAGAGTGGTGATATAAAGAAACAGAATGATGATCTCTCTAGTGTACAGGACACCACTTTAGAAGTAATAGAGGTACTTGTAGGAAGTGAGGAAAAGCTAATGGACGAGAATAATATAACACATACTGCACTGGCTTCTGAAGCGAGAAGTAAAATGACAACATATATGGGCAGTGTTTGAAACTGTACGACGGATATGATAGTTCAGTTTCAATTATCGGTAAGAACGAGAAAGAAACGTCAAAGAGGACTTTGATACTACCGACAAAACGAGTAAAAAAATGAAACGAAATAAAATCATCAATAGTAAGATATCTCTGAAAACGAAGTTAATTAATTATACACAGTAATAATGTCTTCCATCGATATATAATGGTCCGCATAGGAACGTTACATATTTGTGAAGGTAAAGTTAGGGGTACCATAAATAGTTTTAAACATTGGTTTATCTCTATGCGATATGACACCTTATGTGTAGAAGAAACATATTTGAACAGTTATGACATTTCAAAGCTTAAGAACGTATGGAATGTTAATATATATAATGATTTTTGTGTTGGTGATACAAATGGGGTATCTGTATTAGTTTGACAAAGTTGTCTATTACAGTTAGTAATATATATATATAATGAGAATAACAATGGTCGTATGTTGAGTGCAGACTTTGTAATACAGAACGTAACAGTATTCGTATGGAACATTTACAACCCGAATGTTTACCATACGCGATACGTGTTTTTTTTTAAGAATTACCGACAAAATTACCTAAAAACCAATATAATATTCTTGCTGAGGGATTTCAATTGCGTTTTGGAAACCCATATGAATAAAGATCCACCGACTTATTATGACGATATATCCCTCATTAGTTTGATAGATTGTACGAGCTAACATAAACTAGTGAATGTGTGGAGAAAATTCCATCCCATGGAGAAGCAATATACATGGAAAATAATCTATCAAGATAAAAATATTCAGTTGCGGATAGATAAAATTTTACTTTTCAAAAACAACATAAATAATGTGAAATCTTGTTATATCACTTTGAGCACATTTACAGATAATGGAGGGAAGTAACATGTAACCTTTATTTCCGTCGGTTATCCTGAATACCTGGAATTTCGATTCTCAATAATTCAATCCTAAGAAACGAGGAGTACCGAGTGTGTGTATTACAAAGTCACTTCAGACTATCTGCCGAGTGTATCAAGGAGTATAGAGCGTGTGTATAACAAAGCCACATCAGACTATCTGCTGAGTCCACCGAGGAATATCGAGTATGGGTAAAACAAATCCACATCAGACTATCTGCTAAGTCCATCGAGAAGTATCGAGTGTGTGTATAATCACACTACCTGCTGAGCCCACCGATTTGTATCGCAGGACGATAAATCCTATTACTGATATTGAAGTGAAGCTTATCAATAAATATATTTCGATGATGGAATGGTACGATAAACTAAAACACAAATGTATTGCATATTTAAAACGATATTCTATCTTAAGAAAATTTTCGACAAAAAAAGGTTAACAAATGATATTTGTGCCTAGTGAAGGCCAAACGTACCAGAAACATTTTAAGAATTAAGGTTTTAGAAGAACAAATAAAAAGAATTGAATATGAGAAAAGAGAAGGTGCCTTCTTAAGAACGAGGAAGGTGAAAAGAGTTCCAAATATTTTTCCGAGATGAACACCAACGACAGGAAAAATACTTATGTAAATAGTTTAGTAGATGAGGATTGTGACATTTACAATGACCAACAAAATCTACAGGACTATATTACAGAATATTATGCAAATTGATACAAGTCTGACCAATTGTCAGAACAGAACATGGATAATTTTATATGTGTGTCATCCACTAGGCTAAATAACTTAGGTCAATATTGGAATTTATTATTAGTTTTATGGATATACAGGAGACCTAAGTGCCTTTAAAACAGGCATGTCACGTGGGAGTGATGGGCTAACAGTAGGATTCTATCACATATTTATACCAAGATTTATTAAAGAATTTCGTCTGCTTATACAGGAAATCCACATAACTAGCATTCTACCAGAAAGTATAAAACAAGCGCTAATAGTTTTATGTCCTAAAAATGGAAATCGTCAATATCTAAAAAAAATGACGTCCAATTACGTTTTTGGATGTTATTACTAGGTTTTCAGTAAAATATTGGAAAAAACATTTGTCAAGAGACGTGGATGACTTAGTTTCATCCCATCAATCTGGTGGAGTAAATAACAGAGAAATTTTAGATGGAGCTATGGTTTTAAGACATGCCATTCATTGTGCCCAGGATCAGAAAAAACAAGTAATTCTATTGAAAATTGACCAATCCAAAGCATTTGATCGAATTAATGGAAAGTATTAATTAAAGTTTTACACACTTATGAATTTAGCAAATATTCTATTAAATGGGTTATAATATGTTATTTTGAAACATTTAGTCGTATTAAATTTAACGGTTTTCTCACGTCACTGATACCAGTAAGTAGAGGAGTACGTCAAATATATGCCTTGTTAGTCCTGTTCTGCGTTTTAACTGCAGAACCATTTCACTACAGTTTATTGTATCATAAACTTGTACAAGGAATACCTGTAACAAATAAAGATATTTGTCTTCCCTATCAGCATGTAGATGACACCACAATTACAGTAAATTATGTTGTTGTTTTTTTAAATATATGTACAACTGATTTTCGGAAGTTATGAAAACGCTTGAGGATCGAAAGTCAACTGAAGCAAATCTGAAATATTATGGTTTGGTAACTTTAAGAATAGGCGTCCAGCTGAGACAGCAAGATTCTCAATTTCAATTTTAATATCTAGTGTTGCTAATGGTGACTTGAACTTACATTATGTTAAATTGCAGATATAAGCATTGCGAATAAAATATATGTAATTACCTCAACAGAACCAAATCGTTATTATATAAACCTGTAATACAGTGTTTGCCTAAATTTATATGGATATCTAAAATTAGATTGGATAGTTTTTAAATGTCATATTCAACCAAAATATAAAAAAAAGATATGCCATTGTTTTATAAAGAATTATTGTTGGATTGGTGTGATATAGATAAACCATGTTTTGTATATTCAGATAGTCTACAAGGTATTATAAAAGAACCACTATTTTTAAATTCACACAATGAAACAGTTCACGTTAATTATTTTCATAATGAACTAATGATTAAAAGTGATATTGTTTGTATTAAGGATTTATGTTACAAAGTAATGCTAGGATTTTAAAAAAATGCTATATTAATTAAATGTTTACTGGAACATTTTCCATCTTTCACAAATACCACAATTACAAGCTTTGAAAGATATTTTCAAACATTATGGAATGCTATTCCTCAGAGTTGGAGAGAGGCGGTTGAGAAGTTTACCTATTCAGTCGAATACGGTTTGAGAGTGTTACTACATACACTGTATAGCTGGCTGTGGTACTGTTTGTCATTTAGTATAGCTGGCTGTGGTATTGTTTGTCATTTAGTATAGCTGACTGTGGTACTGTTTGTCATTTAGTATAGCTGGCTGTGGTATTGTTTGTCATTTAGTATAGCTGGCTGTGGTATTGTTTGTCATTTAGTATAGCTGACTGTGGTACTGTTTGTCATTTAGTATAGCTGGCTGTGGTACTGTTTGTCATTTAGTATAGCTGGCTGTGATACTGTTTGTCATTTAGTATAGCTGGCTGTGGTACTGTTTGTCATTTAGTATAGCTAAAGAGATACTTAGAATATTTCACTTCTGTATTTTGCAGTTTTATGAGCGTTTTTTTTTACCATTAACCGCTGGAAGGTGGATCTTCACCAAACTAGGTATGGTGGCTCATTGGGTTCATGGTCCATGGGGGAAAACACATGGACCTATTTGAGGCTTACGGTTTTTATGAGTGTTTCTTTTACACTTACTTCGCCCCTTATTGACCGATCAAAACTGAATTTGTCTACGAAGATTTGTTAAGTCGATGTGGGGATACGTTCAAATATTCGGTTTCACATTTTGTTTTGCAGTTTTTATTTGCGTTTTATACCATTACATGAAAGGGAAGCAACTTTTCATGTCCTCGAATAACCACGAATTTACATAACTTACGTCCAGGAAATAGGTATTTCAGCTAGTATATTCTAAACAGAGGTAATACAAATATCAAATTAAGAATGACACTTTTCAAGTAACTATGTCACTACTTTTTCACTTTTAGCCCGATAAATATGATGCGCATAAACAAATTACATCGGTAAATTCAGGACGTATAAAGCAACAGTTTACCCTTTAGTAATAGAACGCAGACAGCTCACAGTATAATTGTAGGCTCAAAACAGATAAACATAACATAGATGCAAAATGGAGCTTTCAGATCCTAACTTTAAAGGCTCAAGTCCCAGTTCTTTCAAAAATTACAAATTTCAAGTAAATGACAATGGACATCTTCAGATCCAAAGTTTTAAGATTCGAGTCAATTTTTTTCCAAATAAACAAATTCCTAGTAAAAGACGACAGTTTAATACAAACTCTTTGTTTCTCAGAGTCGTCGTTGCGTCGTATTAACTCTATAAATCTTCTATCAATAATTACCTGTTTTCCGTACAATATCTCATGATTATCAAAAACCATAACAATGGCTGAAAATGTACTACACGAAGTAAGTTGATACTACTGCCCTCTATAAATCATGTTATTTATAACAATATCTAAATTTTAGTTTTGAGTAGCCACAGCTGAAAGAAGAGGGTCAAAGGGTATAAACTATCTAGTGTTTGGGTTTGTATTTTTATTACTGTGTTATATGTATACTTTTATACAGTTTAAAAATATTCTTTTAATTAAAAACTTTAAAACCAAAATACGTTTTACATTTTTCACGTTTGTTCTTCAGACTGGATTTCTTAATGGAAAATTAAAACGACAGTTAGAAAGTCGTTTGGAATTATAAATTGTTTTAAGAATATCGTCAAAACAAAAATATGATTCTTATATATAAATCTTACATCCCTGTGTGTACCAGTTTCTGTTAGTCACATTTTAGATTGTACCTGTTTCTAGTAGTTACATCCCAGTTTGTAACAGTTTCTATTAGTTGCATCCTATTTTGTAGCTACTTCTGTTTGTTACATCCTACTTTTATCTTTTTCTGTTAGTTACATCTTAGCTTGCACCTCTTTCTTCTAGTTACATCGTAGTTTGTAACTATTTCTGTAAGTTACATCCCAGTTTGTTGCTTTTTCTGATAGCCTTATCCTAGTGTGTACATGTTTGTATAAACCTCAACAAGATTCTAATCAAGTGTACATTTTTCAAACCAAATTGTAAGTTGATATGATATTTGTAGGTGGTTTTTTTCTATAATAGATTACGAGTTGTTTAAGTTTAACGTTCAACACAATAAATCGCATGACAGAAGAAGTAAAACTAGTGAGGTTGGTGTTTGAAAACAAGAGCAGTGTGTTATGATTTACTTACATTTCTTTGACATCAACATATTATGTGATCTCATCCCTCTATGACCTTTGATCTTGTCTTGAATATGATAACGTTTATTGTCCCGATGAAACAGACTACACTGATTTAAATTTGCTTCACTGTTTCGGTTGTTATTTATGTTTTCTATTATAGTAGGTAAGTTATGGCTAGCAATGTGTCAACTGGTTCTTCTTTTTTTGTATTTAGGAGTTGTGTACAGTTATCGAACAACATATCACACTGAGTTTTCACGTTAATGAGTTATTGGAGGTTTCTTTGTTTTACACTTTTTACCAGTGCACTGTCACCCGTCTCTTCCCTAGATGGCAGTATGGGCTGATATGTGAACTCCATGTGAGAACCACATTTTATCTTTTTTTTGAAGGAACCGTTCTTCAAATGACATAGATTTAGCAGGCTTTGTTGTTTGGCTTAATAGTTTCACTTCAAATAAAAACAAAACAAGCAAACCACCTAAAAGGTACCAATTTAATAATTTAATCAGAAGAATTACAAAAAGATATCAGAAAAATTGGCCTGAAGTCATAGAAAAATTTAATACTCTTGACACATCAAGTAATTTATTACGACTTTCTCAATCTATTCAAGTATACACATAATAAAATTTTGAAGAATTTTGTTCATGCAGTCTTTCAAAATAACATTATTTAACACGATTAATTAGGCTTAAAGAAAATTAGATAATTCTACTTTATTTTCCAATTGAAATTTGAGGTTTATATCTAGAAGTTAGACGTATGTAATAAATAAATACTTTGTGAGCTTAGGATCAAAGAATTGTTAATTATCGAAAAAGGAACTTCAAAAATCGATCTCATATTGAAGTTACTTACTCTATCAGACAGTAAGACGTTTAGTGTCAGTAATATGATCATGAAATAAAGTTAGATTTAGTGTTAGTAATATGATCATGAACTGAAGTAATATCAAGTGTTATCATCTGATCATTTACTAAAGTAAAATCTGGTGTTAGTTATATTATCACGAACGAAGAATAGATCTACTCAATTATCATATTATTAACACTAGAGTAAGAACTAGACAAGGTTCACATTACTAACACGAGTTCTTACTTTATTACATGATCATATTACTAACTCAAGGCCTTCCCTTACTACATGATCGTATTACTAACACCATGTGTTCCTTTCGTACGTGATCATATTTTTAACATTAGTAACATTATTATGTACTAAAGGAGAATATAGTGTTAGTAATATCGTCATCTACTGAAAGAACCTAGGGTTAGTAATATTAGAGTTAATAATATGATCACGCACTAAAGTAAGCCCTGGTGTTAGTAATATGATCATGTACCACAGGAAGATCTAGTATTAGTAATATGTTCATGTTATAAAGGAAGATCAAGTGTTAGTAAAACGATCATGTACTAAAGTAAAATCTAGTGTTCGTCAAATGATCATGTTGTAAAGTAAGATCTTGTGTTAGTAATATGATCGCATACTAAAGTAAGATCTAGTGATAGTAACACGATTACGTACTAAGGTAAGATCAAGTGTTAGAAATGTGATCCTGAACTAAAGGAAGACCTAATGTTAGTACCGTGATCATGTACTAAAGGAAGATTTATGTTAGTTATATGATCTGTACTAATCGAAGATATAGTGCTAGGAATATTATGATGCATTAAAGGAAACCTAATCTAAGTAATATTCCTAGCACTATACCTAATCTAAGTAATATGATCATTTAACAAAGTAAGATCTAGTGTTAAAAATACGATCATATACTAAAGATCTAGTTTTAGTAATATGATCACGTTCTAAAGGAAGACCTGGTGTTAGTAATATGATCACGTATAAAGCGAAATTTAGTGATAGTAATATGATCATGTTCTAAAGGAAGACTTACTATTATTTCTGTGATCATGCACTAAAAAGACCTAGTGTTAGTAATATCACAGTGTACTAAAGTAAGATATAGTGTTAGTAATACCATAATGTACTAAAGATATTGTGTTAGTAATATGATGATGCACTAATGTAAGAACTAGTGTTAGTAATACGATGGTGTACTAAAGGAAGCCTAGTGTGAAAATACGATTATGTACTAAAAGAAGATTTAGATTTAGTAATATAATTATGTACTGAAAAAAGACCTGGTGTTAGTAATATTGTCATTTTCTAAAGGAAGATCTAGTTTTAGTAATATAATCATGAATTAACGGAAGACCTAGTGTTAAAAATATTATCATGTACCAAACAAAGATCTAGTGTTAGTAATAAGATTACGTACTAAAGAAGGATCTAGTCACTAGATCAATTATATGTTGACAATCCAAGAAATACTTCACATTTAAATGTTAAAAAGTCTATGAATATAGTGTTAGTAATGTGATCACATAGACTTTTTAACATTTAAATGTGAACTATTTCTTGGATTGTCAACGTATAATTTCCAATGTTTCACAGTTGATTCGTTTGAGTTTTGGGAAGCTCGAGATCTTCACCAAGTGCCTTTGTTTATTTCTTGAAAGATCGAAGTGTAGGAGTTATGCCAGCGATCAGCCGCTGAAATGAAAAAAAAACGAACTCAATATCTGAGGTATAACTTCCTAATCTGAGTATTAACCTCATTTATCATAATAAATATTATATCTGGAAATATTAACATAAATGGTATTTATACGTAAAGAAACTGGTGTATTTTAGTAATATCTTATTTGCCAACACTGAGACTGTCTCTATAGTCAATACGAGTGTTGAAAATCTACTACAATATGATCATATACTAAAGGAGGATCTAGTGTTAGTAACATGATTATGTACTAAAGGAAAACATAATAATAAGTTTCAGTATAAATAATTTATCAATGATATTTAAAATTTTACTTTTGATAAAGACGAAAAGTAACTCACGTCCTTAAGAGAACCTGGTGTTACCAGCATAAAATGAAAAGCATACAACGGAATCCATAACATTGAAGCCAGGGCTATTCCCCAGCCTAAGACTTCTCCCCACCAAGGATAAACGTAAGTCTCTGCATACACCAAAGGCTCGTATCTCATAACAGAAAACAGGAATATTCCCTAGAGGAAATATGTATTTAGAATTAGAAAAACAAACATTCTCTGGTTCTCTGAATGAAACTGAAATAAAATTGTACATCATTTGTGTATCTATATATATTTATATATTAGCTATTAAAGATAAGGTATTTATTTAAATGATTTTGACATTGTGAGAAACGTAACTGAATTAACATAATTGCCAGTTTTATCGAGTAAGTGAGAAAAATCATCCGTTATCACAATTAACATATAGTATTCTCACTTGCTGAATGTTCAAAGTTCATTTTGTTACTAACAGTGAACAAATCCAGGTTCTCCATTATCCTTAAATACTTTTATAACTCCACCATAGTCAATACAGTTTACTGTAACTGAGATATGGCGTGGCTGTTTATGTCAATGTCAGTGGCCGAACTAATTAATACCATCATGCAATCTGTTGCACTGAAATACAACTAGTTCTCAACATCAGAAGCGGCGATTGAGGCTCATGAAATGTTTCGCTATCTATTGAACGACACCTCAAACAAAAATCAATAGAAAATTCACACTTAGGGTTTGGTTTGTTTTGCGTTTCGTGCAAAGCTACATGAGGTGTATATACGCTAGCCGTCCCTAATTTAGCAGTGTAAGACTAAAGGGAAGGCAGGTAGTCATCATCATTCTCCTCCAACTCGTGAGCTTCTCTTTTACGAACGAATAATGGAATTGACCATTACATTATAACGTCTCCACGGCTGAAAGGACGAACATATTTGGTGTGACGGGAATTCGAACCCACGACCCTCAGATTACGAGTCGATTGTCTTACACAATTGTAAAAATAACTGTGGTATGTGTAGCCATCATTTCTTTGTCACATAATTTGATTATAAATAAAAGTACTGTGTGCTCAACATGAACAGGACTTTCAGTACGTCAAGATCCTGATTATATACTTATTGATAAATGTTTTAAATGTAATACTAAAATTGCGGTTGTTAAAACTAAATTTAATTTTCAATGAACGCTGCCATCTTTACCACATAAAACATTAATGTTTATATCAGAAACATATGAATGGTTTGAGTTCTGTACTTTGAATCATTTTAATGCAACATTACTAAATTACACAATCCGAACACATTTCCCATGAGGTGCTCATTCCTTTGGTCACGTGTAGCTGGAACATACAAGTCACCTTTGATCCTGCTAGCTTGTTGTGTGAGGTTTCAAAAAATTGTGCCTTTTGAACCCTGAAAGATGCCACAAACAAACTCCGATATCAGAGTTGGATTCAACAATCATGGAAATCTATCCTTAAATTTCCATTATTCCAGTTGGATTTTCAGTCGAATTTCGTCCTCTTCTTCTTGGAAAGGAATCTGTGGCATTTAGGTGAGGACGTTTCTTGGGACCAAACCCGAACTCACCATTAACATTCCAATAATCGCGTGCTGATATAATCCACTAATTCCAATGTTATACTGTTATTGGTAATATAGGGGTATCAAACTTACCAAACAAATGGCTGGAGAGACAAAAACCCAGGTAGCGAGGAAGTACCAGTTAGGCCGATATCCTGTCATCTCTTCAATGTTGCTGGACAACCTTTTTATTCCTGAAATAATTTGTTGTTATTAATATTTTAACAAATTTATTGTTTTACTGGTTGTTACCTTTACGTAAAAAAAAACCACTTCACATAAAACCTGAATTAAATCAAATTAAAAGTGTATTTGTCAATTAATAGTTCAAAGTTTATAATGAAAACAACTGAAAATCCCACAAAAGATTAAAAACAAAAAGGGCCCTGGTGGTTAGGGCGCTCGACTCGTAAACCGAGGGTCGTGTGTCCGAATCCACGTCAATCGAAACATGCTCGCCCATTAAGCCATCAAGGTACTATAAAGTCATGACTGGTAAAAGAGTATTCCAAGAGTTGACGGCGAGTGGTGACACCTAGCTGCCTTCTCTCTAATCTTATACTACTATATTAGTGATGCTAGCGCAGACAGTCCTTATGTAGCCTTCGCAAATTTAAAAAACAAAACAAAAAGAAAATAATTTAAAGGATGAATAGCGAATCTGATCATTTGTGGTGATAAAGTTAAAACAAACTAGAAAAAGTGAAGCAAAGAAAAAATTAAGTCGTTAAAAACTATTGGCTTTTGAGCACAATAATACGAGGATTAAATGTAATAAATAATTAACTATCATCTCCAAAGAGAAACTTGAGTAAGACAATCTTCTACGGTTAACTTGAGAATAATATATCATCATCTTTAGGGAGAGCTTGCACACAGTACAACAGCACATTATAGAGTTAACTTCAAAATAATGCAACACCACCTTTGAGGAGCAACTTGCATATAGCACAAAAGCGCATTCTAGAGTTAATTTCAGAATAATATATCATCATCTTGGATATAGCACATCAGCGCGTTCTAGGGTTAACTTGAGAATAATACAACAACATATTTTAGGGGTAACTTGCATATGGTACAACAGCATGTTCTAGGGTTAACATGCATATAAGAAGATACCACCCTTCAAGATTAACTTGTTTATTAACATACGTAAATCGCGTCATCACATTCTACGGAACAGAAAGACAACATATAAATAAACAGATATGTAAGAATTGTGAAGTGACGTAAGAAATAATGCAAGACATGCCATTTGAAACTTACCATAAACCCATGTAATAGCTATAGTTTGAAAGAATACAATAAAGAGTAGAGTTATTCCACTCGCAGAATAACAGTCCATTATTTGAAATAGGTACATGCCCCCCTGAAAAGTAAAAAGATTATTTTAGTGACTAATACAATCAGTTTAAAGAAATCCAATCAGAATTATTTCTTAACAGTTTCGTTTTTATTGAATATATTTTATTACAAGTTACAGTTTCCATATTCTAGATACAAGATAATACCATGGTAAAGCCACAGAAATAAACAGATATATCAGAAGTGGAACGTTACTGAATAAATATAATAGTATTGGGAGTTGCGCTTGTGGTAAGTTTTATTTATTACGTCATTTTTACAGTGAATAAGATTTGTTTTAGACTACCCACCGAATATTAGACATCATGCACTACTCACTCAACATTAGTCTTCATGCATTGCACATCATCATGAGACATCATGCAATACACATCATCATTAGATCGCGTACTACACACCCAACATCAGACATCATGCACTACACATCATCTTTAGACATTACATACCAAACACGAAACATTTGACATCATGTGCTATACATCATCATTAGAAGTCATGTACTACAGACCAATCATAACATAACAAACTGAGATAGTTATAGATATCTTTTTACAGGAACTAAAATCTCACTCTACAGCTGTACCTTACTGTTATCATCATTGACGCCATTAATAATGACGTCATTACTGAAGACATCTTGAGGAGCTTGACGGACAAATGAAACATCTACCATAATGATATCTTCCTTTTACTCGTTTATTGATTTTTTTTAATATTATGGAACATACCTTAGTGACCATTGGTAGGCCTAACATGCATAAGATGAAACAAATTACTGCGGTAAAAACTTCTCTTCGCGGTCTCAAAAGAGATGGCCATTCGTCCACGATCCCTGTGATGAAAGAATCCATGGTGCAGAACTGTAAAACAAAAACTGACCAATATCAGTACACATGTTGTCATAACATACACATCAAAGTAACTTGATAACATAGTTAGACAGATCTATATAAATTGTATATGTGCACTGCTGGCCAAAATCTTAAGACCAATGAACAAAAAAAGAAAATATGCATTTTGCGTTGTTATACTCAACCACTTATTTGAGTAGAGCTTCGAAAAAAGACAATAAGAAAAGGGAAAATCAAAATCAAAAACATTTTTAGCATTTAATAGGGAAAATGTGAACACTATGAAATTAGCCTAAATACCAGTTGATCAAAAGTTTAAGACCGTACTGAAATGAAGCGTTAATCGTTAACACGTAACGAGATTTAGTCATTTGTGTTCAAGCATTAGCATTGCCAACATCTTCCACTCACATCTCCTGTGAAACATTGGGTACAAACATGGCAAAGGTAAAAAAGTTGACACAGTTTGAACGTGGCAGCATTTTCAAACTGCAAAATTAAGTCTCTCTCAACATGCCATCGCTGGTGAGACTGGGCGTAGTAAAACTACTGTTGCAAATTTCTTAAAAGATCCTGAGGGATACAGAACGAGAATTTCAAGTGTTCGGCCCAAGAAAATTTCGTCGGCGTTGAGCAGGACCATTCGACGGGTTGTCGAGCAAGACAACAGCCGATCGTCGAACCAGATTAAGGCTCTTACGGACAAAGAATGCAGCTCAAAAACAAGAAGACGGCATTTACGAGAGAAAGGCTTTAAAAATCGTAAACGTCTTCAAAGGCTACGCCTTCTTCCACGTCACGAAACAGCTCGGTTAAACTTTGCTGAGAAAAAACCAAACACGGGGCATAGAAATATGGAAGAGAGTTTTGTTTTCCGATGAGAAAAAAGTTAGCCTGGACGGTCCAGATGGCTTACAACGTTACTGGCACGATAAGGATATCCTACCGGAGAAATTTTCTACACGACACAGTGGATCTTAGATGGGTCTGACACATCATGATCTGAGATGCTTTCTCCTTCCATGGAACAATAGAACTCAGATTATTCAGGAGCGTCAAACACCAGCTGGCTACATTGGCATGTTGGTGAGAGCATCCTTATTGACTGAAGGTTCCCGCTTGTGTAGAAATACCTGGATCTTTCAACAGGACAATGCTGCAATCCACAATGCCCGCAGGACAAAGGACTTTTTCATGGCGAATAACGTGATTTTTTGGGACTATCCAGCGTGTTCGCCCGAACTGAACCCCATTGAAAATGTTTTGAGGTTTATGGCAAGGAAAATCTATCAAAATGGACGTCAATTTCAAACAGTGCATGATATTCGAAGAGCCACCTTCACCACTTGGAATAATATACCAGCCAGCCTTCAGCAAAATCTTATATCGACCATGCCAAAGCGACCGTTTGCAGTTACTAGCAATGATGGCCGTACAACTCACGAATGAGACCTCTTGTTGGGCATTTCCTACCCTGTTTGTGACTTCTTTCTGGTATGGTCTTAAACTTTTGATCAGTTAGTTTTCAGACTAATTTCTTAGTGTTCAATATTTCCCTATTAAATGCTAAAAAAGTTTTTTATTTTCCCTTTTCTTATTTTCATTTTTCGAAGTTCCACTCAAATAAGTGGTTGAATCTAACAATGCAAAATGCAAATTTTTTTATGCTTCACTGGCCTTAAGATTTTAACCAGTAGTGTATATATATATATATTAAGTGAATTAATTTTTTATATAATAAAGTTTGAAACACACGTGTTATTATTTAGTTTGAAAACGTAATATTTCATCTTGCGTGAGAGGACGTTTAAAGTTATAAGTTTCTGATGTCGAAGTTTATCTCTATGGATCACTGAAGAATGGTACTTTGAAATGTCTTGCATATTGAAATACTTAATCAGCGATAGACAGGTAAACAATATGTGGTTACGCATCCATTGTTTGATTTGTTAGATATAAAATAGAACATAATGTAAACTCAGGTGACGTGTAACAACAAGTATATGTGCCACATAACAAACGTGTGTTTGAGGTCGCAGTTGAAACACACAACAATCTGAAACTCGGAGTAGAATAACGTGGTGAGATTTGTTGCAGGTATCAACCACGTAACTCATTAGTGACATATGTAACAACTTACAAACATATTTAGCAACTGCAAGAGGTATTAACCATGTAGCTGATATAGTTCATTACTGTGACACGTGGCACATAACTAAAAAATGTAACACGATAAGAAAACTTAGGAGGTATCCATCGTGTACATGATATTTGTTATATGTAGCAAGTTACACACAATTGTAGGATGTAGCATACACACGTATTAACAATTGTATTGTCACTCGACACGACTTGCGACCAAATATTTGATAAGGCAGAGGAGGAAATAAAATATATGATATTAGCAACACACCAGAAGGGCTAGTTTTGTTAAACTGAAAAATTATATGTTACACGTACACCAGGGAATAATATATGGGAGTCATGGAGTAAAACAGTTTGTAGTTTCTACCGTAGTTGAAGGATTGGCAGAATTTCTAAATCCCCAAAAAACAGTCGCAACTCGCTAATTGTTTTCCCCTACATATCGGTTCTCTCGTAAATCTCTTGTTCTTCGTTGAAATGTGTAATTGGGTAAAATGTAACTGACGTACTAAATAACACCCCCACGTTAACGTTACTCGCGTTTTTATACCGCTGAAATTGTTTATTTCACTTCCAAGGATATTCCATACGTTGAGCCACGGACGAGACGTTAAAACTCTCACCAAGCAAAACGACAACAGAAACTTATAAATTTGAAACAAAAACGAAAAGACAGTGTTTAGTCTCTGAATATTTCACAGTGTTGACGTACATTAACACATATCAACATATTATCTGCTCACCTGACTGTTTATACCCAGGACTACCAGCATGAAGAAGAATACAGTTGCCCATAGAGGTGAATTTTGCAACTGTGAAACAACTTCAGGGTAGGTGATGAATGCCAACCCTGGACCTGAAGAAAATACACCGTGTTAGATTATACCTAAACAAGGACCGTGTTTGTACTCTGAAAATAACACAGCAGGTCACTGTCTGATAATACTTAGTTTGTATTAAGATTTTGATACACTGTAACTTACCAAGAGACGTTTCATTTTAAATGTTTTAGAATCAAGATTTAAAAAATATATTAATAAAGTTCGTTCTGAAATATTCTGTTACACATTGATTCTGTACAGAAACAGAACTTTTAGTGTTTATATAAACAACTGAAGCACTAGAAGACTGAATTATCTTACCGGACTTTATAACGTCAGCAACTTCAGTCCCGTCGCCTTTCAAGTATGCCATGTGTCCGAGGACGGAAAATACAACGCTACCAGCAAATATACTGGTAGCAGGGTTAATAACACAAAGAATATATCCGTCTCTAGAAATAAAAATATAGAAACAACAATGAATGTGTGTAAAGTGTACTATAATATTCATGGAAACAGAAACACTGAAAGAATAACGAATACAGAGTATAGAGAATTATTACATTGAACATTTTTGTGCTAATCATTGTTAAATAATCAAATTAACAGATAAGAAAACATTTCTTAAGAGTTTGTTTGTTACCGGAAGAAGTTGTGGCGAAACTTGTTGTAACTTCCAAGAGTTACGACAGAACCGAAACCAATTCCGAAGGTGACAAACACTTGCGTTCCTGCTGTCAACCAGACCTAATAACATTAATACAATAAATTAATACTGATTACAAAGCGTTCACTTCTTTACATTTAACACTAATTTAGTTTCGTTGCGTTTTGATTAAAGAATTAACTAGTTTTCAAGCTTGATAGCAAATAAACGAAAAAAACAGTCGCTTGACAGTTACTGATTAACAATGACACTGTTTTCACTAAAGACTAAACTACAGTTACATTAGATGGGAAGTTTTATTTGCCGTCCAGCCTGGTTGTTAGTGTTTGTCTTCAGCGTCAGGGGCATTAAAATGTACGGTTAATCCCACTATTCGTTGGTAAAAGAATATGCCATTGGTTCTGTCCAACAACCTTCAACAACTAACATTAATATTTACTGGTGTTTATATCGTATATGAATGTAATAATAATAAAATTAGTATATTAATATAATGACAATAACATTTACATATGAATAAAATAACAATAACATTACTATATTAATATAATGACAATAACATTTACATATGAATATAATAACAATAACTTTAGTATATGAATGTAATAACAGTATCGTAAACGAACCTTGGGATCCAAAAGTTTGTCAAATTGTGGACTAATGTAAAAAAGTAGTCCATCTACAGCGCCCTCTAACGTCACTCCACGAATAAAAAGAACGATTAGAATGACGAATGGAGTGACTGCTGACACCTCAATAATCTGCAAACAATGAACAAATAATAAACTAAAACAGTCCGAAGATATGAAATAGTTAATGATAGAAACATTAAAAATTATTGGATTAAATAAAAGGTGATGTTTTCTTATGATTACTGTAATGGTGTTTTCTGTCATTACGTGATGTTTCCTTATGATTACTGTAATGGTGTTTCATGTCATTATGTGATGTTTCCTTATGATTACTGTGACACTGTTTTATGCAACCTTTCCTTTCTTTCCAAGTTTTAATTTAGTTTAAATCTCACCTTGCCACTTCTCAGTAGACCTTTCCAGATGACCAAATAAACCACAAACCAGGCAAGTAGCAAACATAAACTCAGTTCCATGTTCTGACTTCCCAAGTCATGTAATCCCGAAGTAAGTTGTAACGTTCGACGCCTTCAAAAGAGCAATGAATACTGTTTTATTCAAATGTACTATTAAACTAATTTTAGTTTGGGTTTCATAATTTTTAATTTTTGAGTATTAAATGATAAAACTGTCTACTATGGTATTACAAGTACCTTTCAACCCAATAATAGAAACAAGGAAGGTTATTTAAAAACCAATTATACCTAGAAATATATGATCCTAAAATTTATCTTACTAGGTTAACTGGGTCAAAAGGTACATGGTGCACCATAAACTGGTATATAAGGTATCCATTATTATTACAGTCATTGTTAGTTAAGCCTATTCCTAGATGTAGCTGCAGTAAGCATCATCTGTTTTGAACAGAATTCCTACACACTAATCTCATATTGGGAAAAGGAAGAGAAACAAAGACAACGGTAGTTTGTAAGAATAATGACTCAGGTACTACATGCAAAATAATTTTGAACACTATTTCTAAACTTCCCTAATTAAAACATGTGGAGGAAGTGTGTTTCCCCTGGAACAATTACCTTTTTACGTACAATGACTTTAAATGATGTGTTTGTATTTTTAACCAACCTCCACAAAATATACGTATAACAAACATTGTAACAGAATTAAAATTAAACGGTTATTTTGAATTATCAATCTTATTTCTCAATCACGAGTCACAACAAATAATGTAAATGGTCATCACATTATGTTATCAGACAAAATCCAGACACTGATGTGAGACTAACCAGCAGGTATGTATAACCATTTAAGGGATAGAATTTGAGTGCTTACAATCGTAATATCTCAACTCCTACTGTCTTTCATAGGGCTGCAGCCAATTGTGAGAAAGCAGTTATGCTTAAAATTCAGATACAACCTTTAAAGCATCCTAAAAATTCTAAAAGTTAAAACTTCCAACCTCCACTCTTTTACTTAAAAGATGATATTAAACAAACTTTAATCAAATTTAAAATTAAACTTTTTATAGAAAGATGTTTCAATTAAAAATTTAACAATTATTTTACAAATATTTTAATTTTCTATCACTTATATAAAAAACAACTTCTATTATTATTAATTTTAGCTGTTAACATATTAGCTGAAAGAAGTATCTTACATTCTCATACAAATTATCAAAAGTAATCAATTTTTTATATTTTTACCTTTAACTTTGTCATTGTTAAGCAAAAGATACACACTGAAATATCTGTTTCTTGCATTATAAGTCTGCAGACATACCGTTTGGCCACTGGGAAGCCGCCTTTATTTATTATTTTGTTTACTATTACAAGTATTTATTTCAATTGAACTTCTAATACAAATAGTTTTATTTAAAGATTCAGTAGTTTTGTTTTTAAAATCATTGTATAATTCATGAGAATAAGGAGTTTTTTTTCAATTGTTTCCTTTTTTTATTGGTAGATTTACATTGTATAATTTTCCAAGATAGTTATTTTGACGTTTTTTTTATAATTTCGCACAAAGCTACTCGAGGGCTATTTGTGCTAGCCGTCCCTAATTTAGCAGTGTAAGGCTAGAGGCAAGGCAACTAGTCATTACTACCCACCGCCAACTCTTGGGCTACTCTTTTACCAACAAATAGTGGTATTGACCGATAAATTCTAACGCCTCCACGCCTGGGAGGGCGAGTATGTTTAGCGCGACCCGCAGATTACGAGTCTTACGTGTTTGGCCATGCCGACGTTAGTAAATGAATGTTTGTTAATGGAATATATTTCAACAGAATTGGGAATATCTTTATTACTCTGAGATTTACCTAGATTGAAACTTAAATGTGAAGGATTAGTTGTTTGTTCTATATACTGAAACCACATACATAATAAGTTAATAAATAAATTATATTATCAATTTACATTGTGGTATATCTTAAAATAAATGTTGAAAATCCATTGTGGCTGAACAAGTTAAACATTTTGGACCATCGACAATATATTTTTCATAAATTAAAGAAGAAAATATAAATTACTGGTAAACAGTAAACTGGACTAAAAACCCATTGTAATATATATATACATTGAAAACAATATTTTGAGAACATTAGATCCAAATACGACTTTCATTTATTGATCGAAAATGAAAGATTCATCTGAAAAATAAAAAAATTAAACCTACTCCCAGTATTCGGTTACAGGTGATTTTGCTTCGGTGGCTGTAATATTTAGATTCGTGATGTTGGGTCCCTCTTTCAAACAGTATTTTGTGTTCCACCAATTACCACACGATTCCCAAGGCAGTGGTGACGTCATTGAGGAAAAGAAGTAGAATATAGACCAAGCTATTATCACCACGTGGTAGATGTTATAAAGACAAACGATGGTCATTGTAGCAAAGCCAATTCCTAGTGAAAGTATAGATTACATAATATAGGAACTATTGACACATTTGAGACACAAGTATGAGTTATATATATCCGGAAAAGGTGAAAAATACTAAGGCACTAAAAGTAAACAACAATAACTACCTTTAAAGATAGGAACTAAATTCCAGATCCCGATACCACCAATGCTGAGGTACTGACCAATGGCCACTTCCAAGAAGAATAGAGGAACAGCACACAAGAGTAAACACATGAGGTAGGGAAACAAAAATGCCCCTAAGTAACAAACAACAACATATAATCCATTAGAACCATCGATTTAACATTTATTAAGGTAAAGGTTTCATGTATATTATGTTGGATTAAACCACAAGACACATACCTCCACCATTTTCATAACACAAGTATGGAAATCGCCATACGTTTCCAAGACCGACAGCGTAGTTTATAGAACTTAAAACAAAGTCCAGTTTTCCTTTCCATTTCCAACGTTCTGGTTCTTTCTCCTCATCTGGACTTGTTACCGACTGGTTTATTTCATCAGGTATGGTGATCACTACCGACTGGTTCATTTCATCAGGTATTGTGATCATTTCCACTCCATTTTCTACGCTGACGGTTTCTGATGTTTCATTTTCAGGAGATATGTCATCCAATGATGTAACTTTAACACAAACAAATGCTGTAGAAAACAAAATACACTGTCAACACATATATGCATATATATATAGTTGGAAAAGCATATAGTTATATACATGTATAGTTGAAGCGATGAAGAAATAAATACACCTCAGAAAACCAGTAAAATAAATTTGTTTAAATGTTCTGTTTCATTTAATCCATTAGACACCACTTCTATATGCACCCACACCCTAAATTGTATAATTTAAAACCATTTTCATGTGCACATATCCACAATAATTTAACTAGGGAGACATTAATTTCGCACAATCAAATACATTATGTAACTGTACGTTCCAAGAGATGTCACTTATGTATATTTATGTTTTATTCAAGTAGATCCATTTTTAAGTTTCGTATGTTAAAATTTTTATATTTTAAACTGCCACAATTTCTTCTTTGTTTATATCGTTTTCTAAATTTCTTAAACAAACTTTCAAGCATAAAAAAACGAAATATGAAATTCAGAAAGATAATATTAAATCTGACAATATATTTAACAAACTAATTCCAACATTGCGTAGTCGTTGTTATCCTTATGTACATTTATTAAAGCCAGGATTGGTCAGAAATTAGGATTTCTCTTCGTTCTGCACTTTATTGGTTGATTTTCTGTTCACCCTTTGATCTTGTAAAGCAGTAAGTAAAAACCATGAAACAGTAGAGTAGAAAGGTGTTTTCTGTTGTTTGTTGTTCGGTTGCTGTGTGAAGTTCATGTCCCGTGCTTCATACGTCCACTCTTTTCCTGAGTTAGTTAATACAGTAGTCCTAATATATTCTTAAGTGATATTTGAAAGTGAAAAAACTCTGCCCGTAGCAATTTTTATTTCCTTGACGTCATGACAGGTCTGTTAAAGAAAAGTTACCAAAACCTGAAGGTCGTTTTGTCGGTCAGTTCTGTTTGAGTCTTAATAAAACGTACATCACAAATCTCACTCCAGTTTCCTTATTTTTATAAACATTAGTCACTTAAAAACTTATCAGTGTTAAATGAAAAAAAATAGTTACTTACGATGCGGTGGTTGCTTCCTCATTTTAAATAGCAATAGACACTCGCCTAAGATGTAAGTTTCACCGTATACTGTCATAACAAAAAACAACAAAAAACATTTACTTATGATTTGATAGTACCTTTCATATGTTAGAATATCAATAGTTAGACGCTTAAGGTGTAGTGTTCACTTCTAACCGTTATAACAACAACAACAAAAAACATTTACTGATGAATTGATTGTACCTTCCATATGTTAGAATATCAATAGGCAGTCGCTTAAGGTGTAATACTGACCTACAGTTGATCGGAGAACAAAAAACAGTAATCTGAGAAGTGATATTGGCTATGTGTAGAGATGAAATATTCATTCACTGTTGTTGAGTTTATCAACAAGTGCGAATAATGAATGATGTGTAGTGATTTGTTTATAAAAAAAAATGCGACGATTTGTCCTGATTTCTTTGAGTATTACAATTTGAACAATTGTTAGTCAAGCATTACAACCATTTGTTTTAAAGGCGGGGTAATCTCACCTGGAAACCAATGCTAAAGTTGTTTCTTACAATGGAAAATATGATATGAAAAACGAGAAAAAAAACGTTATAAAAGACACCGAATGCTGTGTTCTCTTTCTTCTTGTTTAAATAAAATTACCCAATTGTTTTTTTTTCTATGGTTTATTCTCGTATTGTAGGTGATGTTCACTACGCTGTCTTTGCCTGTTTGTTATTATACTTTAAGAGTAAAATATTTCCTCTATTATAAAACACTAACGAGAAAAACACAAACAACAATGAAGGGTGTTGAAATAAATCTGTGCATATAAAAGCACAGAAACAAAAGTAAGCACCTCCGTATTCACATACCAATTTCCGCATCGGCATGAGAATTTACGAAATAAGCACCTACACGCGCGACTACACTGGTAATGAAATATATAAAATAAGCACCGGACTTACAACGCTAAAATCAGGGGTTCGATTCCCCTCGGTGGGCTGAGCAGATAGCTCTTTGTGGCTTTGCTATACGAAAAACACACACACACACACAAATAAGCACCTGTGCCATCATTTAGAAATTTATGCATTTGCACGTGTGTGTACGAAGGCAAGTTCATGTGCGTTGATCTACCAATTTCTCTATCTGTGTGTAAATGTGCTAAAATAAGTATTTCTTTAAACCTACATGTACCAATTTACACATAAGTGTGCCCATTTACAAAAATAAACATCTGCACGCGCGTCTGCAAGCTTAATATGTATCGTGCGCATATACTTTGATAAACTCCTGGACGCATATCCAAAAATAAGCACCTGCGCGCTTATCTAAGAAGTACAACACCTGCGATTATGTCTACCAATTTAATAACTTCTGGCAAAAGTAAAAAAAAATATGAACCTGTGCGCGCATCTAAGTTATTCAATACTTGATATGGCATTTATCAATTAATTATTTTCGCTAACATTTAACAGAATAAGCATCGATGCGAGCTTTCACAGAATTAACACCTGCACGCTTAACTACAAAATTATCACTTGCGCGAGAATGTTACAATTTAACCACCAGTCCTCTTATATAGGAAAATAAGTACATGCGAGCGCATTTTAATTTCGCACAAAGCTACTCGAGGGCTATTTGTGCTAGCCGTTCCTAATTTAGCAGTGTAAGGCTAGAGGGAAGGCAACTAGTAATTAATACCCACCGCCATTTCTTGGGCTAATCTTTTACCAACGAATAGTGCGATTGACCGTTACATTATAACGCCCCCACAGCTGGGAGAGTGAGTATGTTTGGTGCGACGAAGATTCGAACCCGAATACCTGATCATGCCGGGTCTTCGTTTGTTTAAACAATTTCGAAAATTAATAGAATCTTATTTATTTCCTGAAATAATTTGTCTACAAATTGGAAACACATTATGGTCCTTATTATTGATTAGGATTGATGAGAAAAACACTTTAATGTTTTAAATTTTTAAATTTTAAACTTTTCCGAGGCTATAACACCACTTACTCGGTAGGACAGTGTTAAATATTAGGATTTGCAAAGCTAAAATATCGGGTTGGATTTCCCTCAGTGTACATCGCAAATAGCTCATGTGGCTTTGATGTAAGAAAACATACATAAACACAATAGAACACCATCATCGGTTTTCACTAGATTTGATATATACTTTGGTTAAAATGGGAAACGTGTCATTTCAACGCAAGAGGTTATATTCTAAACATACATGCATATATATATATAAATATATATATGTACACACACACGTATACAAAACTATTAGTATTCTACAAAGAATAAATTAATCTCATTAATATGAACTTAATTATATTTTGAAATTATATTTTCAAAAGAAAACTCAGCACTCACAAATTAATCTAAACGTAACAAGATTTAGGCTTTACATTAACTTGGCCAATGGTGGTAATAACGAATTTCATCACAAAACATGAAAAAAATAATTTTTTTCTCACATAATATAATTAAAATATTATTCAAGTATTTGAAAGTATAATAACGTTCTTACGTGTAAAATATTAAAATGATATTTATCAATATTTATCTTGCAAACTTCTTTTTCTCTTTGAATCTCAGTACAAATGAGATGAAGGTTTCACTCGTAACTTTGTTTATTAACGGTTTTCCAGAATTTTTCATATTTTTGAAACAATATTCGCTCACGTGCCCACAACAATTTATCTGTGTGACGTAATCAAAACAGTACAAGAGATTGCAAGACCAAAAAGCAATGTGAGAAAAGGTTCAAATCAGATAAAACAAATGTCTATAACAAAAAGGTTTTTATTATTTCCAACTTTTAGGACATCAAAAAGTGTTATCAGGCACTTTAAATTTATATCGCAAAAATGCTTTGATGTTAAAATAATCCAAAAACCTCGAAGCAGTATGTACGTAAGTAAATTAATATTTTATATTCTAACCCTAAACGATTCAGGCTAAATCTCTTTTTTTATCTTTAACACGGTTTAATGCAGCATCATTGCTATCGTTATTTTTTGTAATAAGTGTGGACTCTATAAATCGTTTGTAAAATTCTATCTGAATATAGTTGGTATGGGTATTAAAACTATAGAAGTAGAGAACAACGTTGTGACCTTTTTAGGTCATCTTTTGGATAAAGAGTTTGCAACTATATGAATCATTACAATTATAAAGTACAGTGTGTCAGTTGAAAGAGTATATCCTTGCTATTTTGTATTTCAACAAAGACAACTTTGACCTCTGTGTGGAAAACTTGCAATTATAACCGATTGAAGAAGATAACGTTTTGAACGGATTTAAGAATAATACTTTTATTGTACTTTGTGATGATATAAGTAGGTTTACGTGTGAAATACAATCAATAAGTGTAGATAAACTAAACATCTGAAATTTAGAATGTGATTTAATATTAATCAGAAAATGATTGTTCTTTAGCAGAAAAGAGTGGTCGTGTGAAGTGTTAAAATCTAAACGTGTCATGCTCATTTTCATCTAAGATTGTTGTTGTTATTCAAGGGAAAAACTTGTCAATATATACAAATTAAACATTAATAATTTCTTGCTTTCTGTTTATTTCCTGGGAAAAAAGTATGTGCTGCTGGATGTAACAAATTTTGAAATAAACGTAGATTATTATACATTTTCTAACACTGGGATATTTATTCTATGTACATGGTAAACTGTAAAGTGATTTACTAATATATGGGTCACAATCTTTGAATTTGTTATCATTACTCTACCAGCAGTACATGTGACTGAATAATGGACAGAAAAATATATATAATAATCTGGTAACTGAATGTATAATATTTTACATGAAAATATATCCAAGACTTTTTAATTCGTACTGTCATGCTATTGGTGGGAAAACTGTAACAAAATATAAGTGCTTACCACATGAAGATGGATAAAAATCATGGGTTACAATAATAAAATTTAATTTCTTTCTTACTCTGAAAAAATTAATCAGAAAGATAATGAAGTGATTGAAAGATGAGTTTTCTTATGACTGTAGAGAAGAAGTTAAGGTTGTTACTGTTTGGTTTTTTTTGAGACTGTTATGTTATTATCATTTCAATATATTCCTTAAAAATGTACATCTTGCTACTGGATATTATTTTCATTTGAAATGAATTTATCCTATCTTAATAGAGTAAACAGGCTTATCTTTATTTGCCTCTAGAGTTTCTCTTTTTGTAAATTAAATCAAATAATGGAGACTGCAAGGTTGGGGAAAGTACGAAAAACATCCCCAGAGTCCTCTTCAGCTTTCAAACTTAAAACTTTAGAGTTTGACAAGTTGGAAGGAAACCAGCTCTTTCCTCTTTTCTGATAAATGAGGGGCTTCTGATAAACTTGTAGAGCAACTAAACAGAAAATGGATTGGTGGACAATCTAAATCACATGTTATTAAGAGAGTATCACTCTAGAAGAGCACAGTGGCAATCATCACTGAAACCAGGAAGATTCTCTTGTTTTGATCAAGGAAGTTTGGTAAGGTATTGCAATCAATTAATGAACAGCACAAAAGAAATATCCTGAAAACTAGAATTCTCCAATCAATTCAAACACTAATAAAACAGTCTATAATACATAAAAACTACTATTTGAAGTTGTATAGGCTTCTGATAAGTTTCATGAGTGAATAATATTTTGAAATACAGTTCATTTTCTAAAGTATATTTGAAAAAGTGTGAACATTTATCAGTTTGAAAACGATTATATAAAGTTAATGTGAATTTTAACTTGAAATTTTACACCAGAAAACAGTAATTAAGGTACTTTGTAAGTTTTCTGCAAGAGAAACAGTCTTGATGAGGCTATAAAAAAGGTGAATGATAAACACGAGTGTCTGATGAAAAAGGTTGAAGAGCATTTGAGAGAAAATGTAAATATATGGATGTAAAACATTTTTGTAAAATTGAATATTATCTGTGAAACATTTTCTAATTGTATATAATTTTATATGTTAAGAAAGTGATATTAAGGCATTTAGTATAAACTTATTGAGATTTAATATTCCAATTTTGTTAACAGTTAAACCCATTCATTGAATAATTGTTTGATAAACATACCAGTTGTATGATATAAATAAATGAAGGTTATTAAAATGGAAGATTAAATTTGCTAATGTAGTAACTTGTGGTAATATCAATTTATCTGTATTTGTTTATTACCAGGTTCTAATGTGACATTGGAAGGAAAGCTGGAGGAATTAGTTGAAAAAAGAAAGAGAAAAGATAGTCATGAAAAATGGAAATTAAAGTTGTAAAGGTATTGTTATTTTTAAATTTTCTATAAAACCTCTTGTTCCACAACTTTATGGTAACTGTGATTTACAATGTGTCTTTTGAAAATAACAACAGTATAAAAAATGTTCTAGTACAATGAAATTATGCAAACTGTGGGGTTAATCCTTATCCAACCTTTCTATCCTGAGTATATTATCAGCACTAGCTCACAAATAATAATAATGTATCTCTTTATATTGTTGATAGGATATATTTAATGAATGATACACAAGTTTTGATTTTCATTATCCAAAATGATTCATGTATCATCTTTTATGCATTGACAGTTCCAGGTCAGTCTTGATATTGATAGGATGTGCAACAAATTCTTGTTTTTATAAGTGTTTTATTTATGTTTTTGCAACTTTCCAGATGTTACTTCCTATGATTCATCAATTCCTTTAGAAATGTTTTTTCATATTTTGGAAAATTATAGCACAGAAAAGGAGTTAAAGAATATAGTAAATTTTTGTTGTTGAAAATCCAAAGATAGCTGATTTTTTATCATTTATTGTTGCAACGTTTTTATGTTACCACTAAATTACAGCCTCTGATAACCACAATACAACCAAAATTATGTTCAAAGTGGCATATAGTATCAATCAATCAATGAGAGAATTTGTTTTTCTCTTTCATATTTGTTTTAAAAATGTGTCTTTATATTTTGCACATTAACATCAAACAAGGGAATGATGTCAGCAAATTTTACTTTTGAAATATCTTGGATGGCTGAATTATTGATAGAGATTTTATTTTGAAAGTTAGATAGACAATAAGGAAAATGGACTTTTATAATGTTTGTTATTACATTACATTTCCATTTGCTTTGTCTTTTAGAACATTGATGATGATGCAATCTCACAAAGACATTTGGATTTTGCAGATGAGGAGGTACCCTATCTTCTGGTATTTATACACAGTCTGCAGGAAATTTTAACAAGATATGATGTTGGTGATAACAAAGGTTTTTATGAAAACCAGTAACAATTGTGTTGCAATGATGCTATCAGCAGTGAGTATTATGTGTTTGATTTATAATATTCAACCATTTATTCAACATGTTTTTGGACAGAACAACGTTGGTTAGTCTTAAATGTGTACACTTAATTAAACAGTTCTAACTTGAAAGAATTTTCAAATAATTTATCAAGATCTAAACACGAAATTACTAATTTAGAGAAGTCTTTTAGCTAGTGTTAATATTTCTACTTGTAAAGTTTCAACTTTTTACAATACACTTTTGTTTATTGTGTAGATTTGTCATCTAAAAACTAATTTATATATATGTATATAAAGTTTTAATCAAGTATTTGTGCATGAAATTTAAACAAAACTTATTTCTTGGTCTTGTAATAATAGGTGTCTTTTGTAATTTATTAGGGATGACTGGTACATATTTAGCAGGTGACTTTGCAAATAGTTGCACAAGAAAATAATATTGTAACTATATTTTTAGGTCATTGAGATGACCAGTTAAGATGCAAGGGTTTCCCCTGAATGGTAGAAGTATTAGGAACTGATGGACATACTCTAAGGGGGAAGCTACAAAACCCATGCTTTTCACTTCAAAGATTCTGTGTTTTTCAGGATATATGCAATTAAAGAGTGAGTTTTATCAAATGATTAAGAGTGTACAATTATCAATTTTTTGGTTCAATCAGTAAATAGGTTTTGTTTGTTATGACAGTTGTTATCAAAGATTTTACTGCTATGAAACTTGAGACCAGTGGTTGAAACTGGTGTATAAATAAACTGAGATGCCCGAAGTAGTTTCTGCTTTATTCTTCGTTTCATGTGTGGGTTACAATATGGACATTATTAGACCCATTATCAGGCATAAGCCCACTACTGGTAGTAATAAGTCAGTTTCATTGTTTTGAGTAAATTCATTCCATTATTTGGGTAAATTTATGATAACAATAAATAAAGTAAAAATAATAATCATTTAACGGACCTAACTAACAACAGTACAAGTTATGTAAATATAATAAATGTTATAAAGAACATGTTTATTTCTGTTTGATGTTTTTCCTGCTGATTTCTTCAATACTGAAGTAGAAATGAAACTATCTTATTGCAGTCTTCATTGGTTGGCTCTTTTGAACAGTAGAAGTAGGATAAAATTTGTAGTGCATTAGAAGGTGTTTAGTGTAAATAAGAAATAAAATGTTCATACGTATATATGCTGTCACTTTGGTACCTTGGGTAGAGTAGAAAGTTGCATCTTTGCTAATATCAGTTTTTGTATGTATAAATTTCTTTACAGTAAATAGGATAATTGTTTATGCAGTTTTTCTGGATTTGTCTCTTACATTTACCTCCATAATTAATTATCTTTAGTTTTAGGCATTTCGTATTCCATTTGATGCTTTTTATCTTGCTCATGCAATGGTAGATAATCTTTTTTGTGTGAACTTGGAATCTTTAAACATCAGTAACATTAAAATTCTCAAATTTAGTAGTTTACAAACTTTCTTTATGCAGCACAAACATTTATGTTTATACATTGTATTAGACTACATCATGTTTAACTATACCCAATACCAGCTTGATCATATTAAAAATAGCATACGTATGTAAATTACAATTGTTGAAAATGTTTTTTCAATTCAAATCAAGAGTATCATTTACTTTTTAAGCAAACAAAAGTTAAATGTTTCTTAAATACTGGACTATACATTTTTGTGTACATGTTGGTTATTTTTTTAATTTAGTAAAAATCTACTTGAGAACTATTTGGACTAGCCATCCCTTATTTTGAAGTGACAAACCGCAAAGTATCTCAGGGCTCAGTCTTGGGATCTTTGCTTCTTTTTATTTACAACAAGATACAAATGAAGGAACACAATAAATTACTTTTAATATTATAGATATACTAAAATGTATTGCTAACTGTGAAGAGAATGCTACTGCTTTACAAATGGATTTATCATGTTGAGAGTTCTAGAACTAAATGGCAAATTGGCTTAAATTATAATAAATGTAAGATAATGCATATGGTTTACCATAATTTAATCTATATGTACAAGTTGGATGATAATCACGTTAACTGTCATAAAAGAAGTGTTCTTCGTGAAATAGATGATTGGTCCCAAAAACCAAAGCAGTGTGCTGTTGCTAGTGGTATAGAGGAAAGAGATTTTCAGGTTATGTCTTCAGAAATATTGAACACAAGTCTAAAGAAGTTAAAATTTCTTTGTATAGGTTATGGTTAGGCTGCATTTGGAATATTTTGTTCAGTCTTGGCCTCATTACTTCAAGAAAGACCTTGAATTGTTGGAAGGGATTCAGAAGAGGGTTATAAGTATGGTATCTGGGATGGTTGAGTTGTCTTATAAGAAGGGACAAAAACTATCCTATTGTTTTCACTTTACAAAAGAGAAAAAATTGGATTAAATCTGATGGCAATGTTCAAGATTGTAATAGGAATTAATAGTTTTGATGCATTTTTTTTTCATGTTTAACAGTTAAAGTACAAGAACTAGGGAACAAAATTATAAATTTCGGCAGGGTAGGAGTCATCTTCAGTTAAGTCCAATTTTATTTTTCACAGAGGATGGTTGGTCTTGGCAATGGGTTACTTTCTGGTGTTCTGGATACAGTAAATATCAGCCAGTTTAAAAAAAAGCTTTTAGTGTTGTTTCATGTATTTGTTTATTGATAAATAGTTTTAGTTTATTATAGATGACAGAAGAGCTGAGATGTTTTTCTTGTTTTCTAATTTCAAGCAAAGCTACACATCTGTGCTAGTTGTTTATAATTTAACAGTAAATACTAGATAAAAGGCAGGTTGTTATCGCCACACTCCACTAATTCTTGGGTTACTCTTTTATTGATAAATAGTGAGATTTACTGTCACATTACGATGCTCACACATAAAATTGTGCACATATTTCATGTAATGGGGATTTGAACTCTCATCCCTGAGATCATGAGTTGAGTGTCCAAACCACATGGCCATGTTGGCCCAAGTGAAGATAAACCAATTGGTTTTATACTGTCTCGAAACATGTTTATTTCTGAGAGTAACAATACAAACTGAAAAATAATATGCCTCTCGATAGATCGTTTTAATATTCTACAGTGTAATGTTTGAATGGTTTACAGTTTATTTCTCAGAAAATGATTGAGAAACAATTACAGTTGTGTTAGAAAATATAATGAGATTAGTAATAATATATTATGCAATTATAATGATGTTTTCTGTATATTTTTTTTGTACTTCCACTGTGCTGTCTTCCTTTTATTAATGCTTATGAAGTTCTGAAAACAAGTTGAGTTTGTCCTTTAGGTCTAAAACTAGAAACAGTTTCTTTGAACAGTTTTCAAAAAACATTTCTTCCTGACGGATTGATTCTAATCTCTCTTGATCTACGTCCCCGAACTTAAATCACTCATAATTATGATTTCATTAATTCTTTCAACATGAATTTGATGACGGAGATTGACCTTATAACCATTTCCTTCTGCTTATAGTGTTGATGCTATGATTTTTTATTTGTTATGCATATGTTCACGAAAGTTTGCATATTAACAGTAAATATTACAAGACTTGTGTACTCAAAAATTTTACTATTCTCAAGTGTTTTCCCATAGCAAAGCCACATTGGGCTATCCATTGAGTCTTTCGAGAGGAACCAAATCTCTGGTTTTAGCGTTGTAAATCCATAAACTTGCCACTGTACCAATGGGAGACTTATAAAACTGACCTTCACAAAATGTTTGGTTTGGGCTGTGTTTTGGTAGATCAACTTTTTTATTACTGTTTACAGATAAGTTCTTAAACTCTTGTTTTTTTAAACATTGAACAGTAAATAAAAAGGGTGTGAGGCTAGTTTAGAAAAGTCAGCATTACTTAAGACAAGAAAGAAGCCCAGAAAAAGGTAACCCGTATAGAAATGGAAAGTAAACATCTCAAGGCTGAACAAAACTGTATGTAAGCCAGAAAATAAAATAGGCCAAAAGAAATAAATTTTAGACTCAACTTCAGTTGACAAAGGCAAAATGAGAACTCATAATTCATTCGGCATATTAAGATACCACAATTTAATGAAAATTAAGTGGATAAATATTTAGAAGATTTGGAGAAAGTTGCTTAAATCATGGACAAGCTTTGCAAAAAATGGCTATTATTGCTATAGTATTTTGACTGGTAAAACAGACAGCCAGATGTGGTTTTGCTATAAAAAAAACGCACGCACGCGCACACACACACACACACACACACACACAAGGAGCTTATGCTGCTCTCTTTCTGGAAGATTGCACAGATTATCATAATACTAAAGCAGTTATCCCCTAAGTATATGACCTAGTTTCAGAATCTTATCGCCAAAAGTTTCGAGATTACTTTAATCATGATGGTCAAACACATATGCAATTCGCTCATGAAAAAAGAGGTATATTTTGATAAATTAAATTAAATTACAATTAAATTTATTACTTTTAGTTATAATAATGAATCATTAAAACACAATAGTTTGAATAAACTAGTTTAAAGATCACAATAACTTAACACGTTTAATGATTTACCAGCGGTGCACCCCGCTTGTACAGCAGTATGTCAAAAGATTTACAACGCTAAAATCAACGGTTCGATTCCCCTCGGTGGGCTCAGCAGATAGCTCAATGTGGCTTTGCTATAAGAAAACACACACACACACACACACACACACACACACACACACACACACACACACACACACACACACACACACCTTTACCAGCGAGTTGGAATATACCTAAGCCTAAAGCACGGTTGTTCCTGTATCCTCTGCTTTTCAACTCTTCTAAATTAATACATTTTCTGGGACTTTGAGAAAAATGTTAATTTTTTATCTACTTGGGTATTTCGCTGCTATACATGATAACTTATATAACTTTCCTTCTAGGGCATTCACCTCTGGCAAAAAACTTTCAGAGCAGGTGTACAATACATTAACCCTTATATTTTGACTGTTAAGAAAGTTGGAGAGTCATTTCTGAGATAAAAGTTATTATATTAAATTAGAGCCAATTCTAAACGTTAATTGGAAAAGATATTTTTAAACAATGAGAAACGGTGCTTAAAAGTACAACCTACTTTACTCTCTTTCCAAATCTGAAGATATTGAAAAATTTTCTGTGGAAATTCTCTGCTACGATTCTTTTCTAAATTTATCTAAATAAAACTTGTCCCTTAGAGACAAGTGAGTTCTACTTTTGACGTAATTACGTGTAGGCAGTGTTTCTATTGGATACTGTAACAAACCAACGTTGTTTTAAATTTGGTGATGATTGTTTATACTGTGATCTAAATTAATTTTCACATACAAAAAAAAAGTTAGATATAATGATAATAAATCCTATGAAAGTTTATTTCCACCCAATTTTTCAAGCAAAAACCCTTTATTTCACAGAAATAACTTGAAAGATACACAATTGGAATATTACTAAAATATAACAAGTAGAAGAAAATTTTTTTTAATATTGCACAAAGCTATTTGAGGGCTATCTGCACTACCCATTGCTATTTTTCAACTCTTCAACATTCAGAAACGTATGAAATGTAATTCATTTAAACTTCTATTGATTGTTTTTAATCATAAATAATATATTTTGTTGTTTGTATTTTAAAACAGCAGATGATTCCACTAAAGTTTTATGGTTACCACCTTTTTTAATTTCGAAGGAAGCTACATGAAGGCTGTTTGTGCTAGCCGTCCCTAATTTAGCAGTGTAAGACTAGAGGGAAGGCAGCTTGTCATCACCATACACTGCCAACTCTTGGACTACTGTTTTACCTACGAATAGTAGGATTGACCGTCACATATAATGTCGCCAAAGCTTATAGGGCGAGCATGTTTAGCGCAACGGGGATGGGAACCCGCAACCTTTAGATTACGAGTCGCACGTCTT